>APFE030690962.1:0-10219 GCA_000404065.3 Pinus taeda | reverse complement strand
AAGGCAAAGACCACAATACAATTGTGTGTCTCAGATTCAGTATTAGTGAATGTATCAATGGAAGCTACGACAAAGGCTTTGTGGGACAAGTTAGGGACTTTGTACCAATCTAAGCCTCTAGTGAAGAAATTGTTCCTACGGAAAAAGTTGTATAACCTAAGGATGAAAGATGGTGACTCAGTGATAAAGCATCTAAATGCATTTAATACTGTGGTAAGCCAGTTAGCATCTGTTGATATTAAAATTTCAGATGGAGATAAGTTTATCAATTTGTTGTGTTCTCTACTAGATTCATGGGATGGTCTGGTTATTACAATAGTTAGTAATGCAACTGCCTTACAGTTTGATGAAATAGTCTCATCCTTGTTGATGGAGGAGATGAGACAGAAAAAATATGGAGAACCAGAATGGTGATGCCTTGTTTGTGCGTGGACAGTCCTAGAATAGAAACAAAAATAAGTCATCGAGTGGGAGATCTAAATCTGGAGGGAGATTTAAATCTCGAGGAAAACTTGTAAAGGTGGTGTGCTGGAAATGCGGAAGGGAAGGGCACTACAAAAGGGACTTTAAATCTAAAGCTCCTGACAAAGGAAAGGGATCTGATGATGCTCCTTCTGCAGAGGAGAAAACCACTTGAGATGAAGGTGGGGATGTGTACTTGGCTTCTTCAAGTACACATGTAGATCATGAGGCATGGTTGATTGACTCAGGTGCATCCTTTCACTTCACCCCTTATAGAGAGTGGTTCTACGAGTATGAGAAATATGATGGTGGTGATGTCTTCTTGGGGGATGACAGGAAGACTAGAATCATTGATCGTGGAAAAGTAAATTGAAGTTGCAAGGTGGAATGGTTAGAACACTTCCGGGTGTTCTGCATATTCCTGCATTGGCTATAAATCTGATTTTTGTAAGCAAGTTGGATGATGTAGGTGTAGAAACAGTGTTCGAGAATGATACCTGCAAAATGGTTTAGGAAGCACTAGTATTGATGTGGGGAGTTTGGATTGGAACTTTGTACAAGTTGCAAGGTAGCACTGTTGTTGATGGGTGCAATAGTTCTATGGTTCTTGAAAGTGGAGCAGAAAATCTAATGGTCTCTGGAGAGAAGACCATGTTATGGCATCAAAGGCTTGGACATATTGGAGAGAAAGGCATTAAAATACTTCATGGTAAAGGTATGATAGAAGGTATGAGTAATAGCTCTTTGTATTTTGATTTTTGTGAAAATTGTGTATATGGGAAGCAGAATCAGGTGAGTTTCGCCTTTGGTAGTAAGAGGGCGAAAAAGATATTAAAGCTTGTGCACAATGATGTGTTTGGACCTGTGAAGGTTCCATCACTGGGTAAGTCTATGTACTATGTATCATTTATAAATGACTTCTCAAGGAATACATGGATATATTTCCTTAAGAAGAAATTTGAAGTCTTTGACAGGTTTAAAGAATTTAAGGCTCTCGTGGAAAATCAAACAGAGAAGAAGATAAAGCTACTCAGGACAGATAATGGTGCAGAGTTTTGTAGCAAGGAATTTGAAGAATTCTGTAAGAATTTTGGTATATCACGACAGAATACTACTCCATATACATCTCAACAAAATGGAGTTGCAGAAAGAATGAACAAGATGTTGATGGAAAGGGAAAGAAGCATGCTCAGTGATGTCGGGTTAGGATAGGAATTCTGGGCAGAGGCGGTAGATATTGCATGTTACTTGTTCAACAAATCACCTTCATAAGTGTTGGAGGATAAGACTCCACAAGAGGTATGGACTGGTAAGAAACACTCTCTTTCACGTCTAAGGGTATTTGGATGTGATGCATATGTACATGTTCCAAAGGAGAAATGAACCAAGTTGGATAGTAAATCTGAAAAGTGCATCTTTATTGGATATATGGATGGTTTAAAGGGTTATAATCGTTGGAACCCAATAACAAGGAAGGTTGTGTACAGCTAAGATGTGGTGTTCAGAGAGGTGAAATATTTTATTAAACATGAAGTCCAACCAAAGGAACCTGAGAAGATAGAGATTGAGCTAAAGGAAAAAGAATCAGACTCTAATTACCATAAAATCTTCAAGCCAAGGGATATCACAATCTAAGCCACCCTAACGCATGAGTGTACTAGAATCAATTGCACTTAAAATGTACTTAAAATAATTATTGAAGACAATGTAAATTTGCCCTAGTGTATCGCCAGGTGGAGCCCATGTACAGTTTGTTAAAAAGAAGGATGAGACTTTGAGGTTATCTATTGAATATCGGTGGCTGAATAGATTAGTAGTTAAATATAAGTATCCACTACCTCAAAATGACAATTTAAGGCACAATTGTATTTTCATAAATTTATTTGCATTCGGAATACCATCAAATATGAATTAAAGAAGCGTACATTTGTAAAATTGCATTTAGGATGCATCATGGGAACTACGAATTTTTGGTCTTGCCTTTTGGGCTTACTAATACCCCAACCAAATTTATGCATTTAATGAGCAACATATTTCACCCTTACTTGGACAAGTTCACGCTATTTTTTATTAATGAAATACTAGTTTACTCAAAGAGTTTGAAGGAGCATAAACAACACCTACAAATAGTAGTACAAACTTTGTGAGACCATCAATTTTATGAAAAATATAGTATGTCTCAATTATTTAAGGAAAAAATACAGTACCTGGGGTATATCATCACCCAAGAAGGGATATTTGTGGACCCAGAAAAGATAAGAACAATTATGGAGTGGCCCATCCCCAAGAATGTTGTAGATATTAGGTCATTTTTGGAATTAGTGGGCTATTATCATCGCTTTAGAGGAGTTTCGAAAGTAGCTTAGCCTATTACATGATCACAAAACAAAGGAAATTCATTCAATTGGACCCTGCCAAAGTGACTAAGTGAAGAATATGTTGACTTCATTGCCTATTTTAAGAGTTTCCGATCCTAAAAGGGATTTTGTAGTTTGTACAAACATTAATCAAGATGGTGTAGGGGGTGCTTTGATGCAAGAAGGATGGGTAGTAGAAAAGATAATCTATGTATGAGCTAGAGGTTGCAGCAGCGGTTCATGCCTTAAAGGTGTGGCGACATTATATTTTAGGTATGAAGTTTATTTTGATGATCGACCAAGTAGTTTGACAAACTTTTCCAAGAGGCCTATGTTTAATGCCATATAAGCTCGATGGACCACCTTCTTAAGTGAGTTTGACTTTGAGATTAACCATTTGAAGGGAATATAAAATCGAGTAACAATGTACTGAGTAAAAAGGTAAACTATGTTTATAAAATTTCATTTAGCCATGCGAAAATTGATGTTTTAGATTTGATTAAATACACAGTAGTAAACGGCCTAGGGTACCAATATTTATTACATAAAATTAAGTGGGAAAATATTTATGAGAGACAACTAGGTTGTGACTATGATCAATATGGTATGTTCAATTATAAAACAAAATATATGTACTAGATCAACAATCTATTAAACATTTAATTATGGGAAAATACCATAAAATTCCTTATGCTTCCCACCCCAAGAACCATAAATTAATGATAACAATAATCAAAGACTATTTTTGGCCCATTATGAAGAAATAAACAGCCAAATACTTGGTAAATGTTTGGAGTGCCAACAAGTAAAAGCGAGGCATCAACATCCAACTGATTCACTCCACCCTTTGCCCATTCCTTAGTGGAAATGGGAGACTATCACTCTAGAATTTATAACTGGCCTACCTAAATTGAAGAAACCAAATGATTCAATAATTGTGGTGATAAACTAATTCAATTATTGAAGTGATAAATTGAGAAAAACTACACATTTCATTCATGTACAATCTACTTATAAGACAATCCAAATTGTTGATATATTTGTGAGAGAGTCATCTCTTACATGACATACCAAAAACAATAATTATTGATTGACATGTAAAGTTTACTTAAACATTTTGGAAGACTTTGTTTATAGGATTCGGTACCCAAGTGTAATTAAACAGTTATTATCATCCACAAACTAATGGGAAAATAGAGAGAGTGAATCAGGTATCCGAAAACATGTTAAGGATGTATATCATGCAACAACCTACCAAGTGGGAAGAATACCTTCATTTGGTAGATTTCACATGCAATAACATTTATCATGATTCATTAAGGATGAGCCTCTTTGAAGTGTTATATGGGTGATGATGCAAAAAACCCACTTAATTGGAGTCATCCTAAAGACCGAATAGTATTGGGAACCAACATTTTAAAGGAAATGGAACAGACTATAAAGAAGGTACGAGAAAATCTAAAGGCAGACCAAGAACATCATAAAGCTTACGCTGATAAGACACGAACCTATAGGGATTTTCAAGCAAGACATCATGTCTATGTAATATTCAAGAGAAAGAAAAGCAGTTTAATATGCAGAATTTGTGCAAAGTTGGCCCCTCATTATTATGGCCCCTTCAAAATACTTACTAGGGTTGGGCCTATAGCTTTGAAACTGGACATACCAAGTCACATGTGTGTACATAATGTGCTTCAAGTTTCATTGTTGGAAAAATATATCCATGACCCTAAACATGTTATTGGCTAGCATAATGTCCAGGTAGGAAATGTAATTGAAGTGTTATATAAAATTTTATTGTAATGGCATTCAAAAGAAAAACAAATATTTGGTACATGGTTATGGATGTAGGTTGATCTAGACAAAGAATTCCATGTAGTCATTGCACATCCTAGACTAGAGAGGAACTATGTTATAGAAGCAAGCAATAGCCCAGGTTAAAGTGCAGTGGAATCACTTTAACCTGAAACCGACCACTGGGATGGTAAATATTTCATGCATGAGGCATACCTTAATTTATTCCAAGGGATAAGAAACATCGAAGATGTGGACTATAGAGATGTAGCATCCCTTGGTAAATATGTAAATATTTCTTTATACTTTAGAGTTGTTTTACAAATAGTGGACCCATGTTGAGGTTGAGATAAGAACTTTTGATGTATATGAATAATTTTTGTTTTAATGTTAGTATAAGAAATTTTAATGAAAAGTGGGCGACAAGAATTACAAGGGGAAAATACACCAAAAGAAGACTTCACATTTCAGACAGGTAGTTGGGCAGAGGCAATTTCCTACCCGGATTTCCTTCCTTACGGGATAGTTATCCGAGAAAGGAAAAAGAAGGTTAGAAGATGGTGAGAGGGGAAAAGCCTTAGCTATTCTAGAGAATGGGAGCTTGTTGGAGGAAGCGCCATTAAGAAATAACTATGAGGATTAGTTCTCCTCTACAAGGCATTTTGAGAGGAAAGACAAAATGTTGTCTCATAGGAAATCAGTAGTTTAAGTCAAGGTTACTATTGTTATGATGATTATTTCAAAGTTAAGGGGGAGATTGATTAGAGATGAATGAGTCTCATTGGTTGGAAGGAATGTCCTTACTCCGTTATAATTTCCTATGGTAGACTCAAATTGCAGTACTTAAGTAAGTGCCTACAGTATGAAAGAATTATTTTGTTTTTGTTTTTTCTTTTGTTAAAAAAACACTAGGAAGGATTTTATGTGCTAGTATTTATTTTCCCCTAAGTTTAGATTGTGATAAAATCTAGGTGAGAAAATTTATTGCTAATAGAATGCACTTATACTTGTAATACAAATTAAAAAAGTGGGTTTATTTTATGGTATTTCTTTCTTATAAAAATAAATAGAATTAGAGCTCTCAGAAAATACTTGGTACAAACCTAGTCATACACATATATCTAAAAGAATCTTTACTATAAAAAAAAAAAAAAAAATCCCATACATTACTCCTTTTCCTAAAACATAAATGTTGAGTTACTCATAAACCCTAACAAACAATCTTGTAAAAAAGAACAACGTAACTGAAAAATGACGTACAACGAACCATTCACGGTTCTTATTTATAATTCCAACAGTACAATATACATTAGACAAAGTACTCTTTGTATCGAAAGAAAATAAACGAAGGAGATTATGTATACCAAACTGTAACAGAGGTTATGGTGCCTTGGAAACAAAGCCCTGATGATTGGAGTTTACAGAACCCCATACACGGTCAGCACAATGCACAATACGTACGCGAACTTATAACCACCAACTGTGTAAGAACCAACAAAACAAATTGTAGAAAAAACACAAACTAAGCCGAAGACCACAGGTCAAACCCTAGGTTAGGGTTGCACCGTGCTCAAAACGATTCTAACTCTAGGTGAGAATGGCAACCTAGTAGAAGAGCAATGCAGCCATAAATAAATACCCAAGCTAAGGGTTCATTTTTTGGGAAAAAAATTAAAACCCAGCATTAGGTTTGGCTTATTATTGTATCTGTCAACATCGACACGAAAACAAGGATGAGGAAGAAATAATGATAAGCCTCTTTATACAAAATTAAAATTAAAATAAATAATGTACATATGTTTACGTTAACAACGCCCCTGCAAAAGGAAGGATACGTTTTGCCTGAGCGGTCACCATGACTGCTCTTCACTTGTGAAAACCGAACTAGCCCTACACAAAAGTAATAGAGGGCGAAGTTAGGCAATGAGACTAAGGGAAAGAAAATATAGATGGACATGACAAGAAAATTTATTTTAAGAATTGTGTACATTATTTGCGACTTGTCGAAGTGAGGGTTACTACAATGAGGGACCTTGCCTCCTCAATCTGAAGTTGAAATCCCATCGGAAACCCCAATACTCTTCTGCTATCTCTCATTAGCAAGGACAAAATAAAACCATAAGGAAAATTTTCTGTAAGTAATTTACTTGCGGGAGTTAAAGTTATAAATACCCTAATCTCTGCACATGAAGAAGAAAAGGCTTTACCTGAGTGGTATAGCTAGTATGTTGCTCCATTTTATCTCCGCACATGAAGAAGAAAAGCCTTTACCTGAGTGGTATAGCTAGTATGTTGGTCCAAAATGGAAGACTACACCAATAGCAGCAGAGTTGAACACTCAGGTCTGGTGAAGTTGATAGACCAAGATGGAAACAGTGACAAGGAAAACCCTAATCATTCTGCAATCGTCGGCTGCTAGGGTTTTTCCTTTAGAATTATCGGCGAGATTGGAAGCTCAACGTCGAGGAGGCGTAGGTGGTTAGCCTAAGCACACACCCATCCATCCTCACTGTCCATTCCCCGAGGAAATTCTCCATCGTTGATCGATGTACTGTGAACAATAAAGTGCCAACTGGTGATGGATCCAAGTCAAATAGGTATACCATGGGTTAACAATGGTTATAACATTAATCACCGAACAGCACTCCAAATAACACATATCATAATCACACATTAATATGTCAACAATTAAATTAGAGTTATGCGGTATTGTATACGCTGAAAGGTCTTATCGTTTATATCCATAATGGGCTATGGTCAAAAGATCCCAAGTATATGCACAAGGATCCCTATACCCCTGTCATGAGAATAATTTTTATGCCCAAGTAGCTAGACTAGCAAAGTTAGAATCCGAACCTTGATATAACTCTGAGTATGCCCAAACAAAGGAAATAAAAAAAAAAAAACAAAAACAAAAAAATGTTGTTCAGGTCTTACATTCATATATATATATTAAAAGTTAAAAGCTTAAAAGTTAAAAGCATGTTATTTTTAGTTTTATTTGGAGAATTGGTACAATTTCTTATTTAGTTTTTCCATCTTGTTTTGGAGATATATTTTCATATTTTTCTATTATTTTCTCTCTTTTTTCGGTGGAATGTGTTTTTCCTTTTATGTTTAACAGATCCAAGTTTAACTTGTACTTTTTGTTGTTTCAATGAATTTTGTTCAAAATCCAATAAAAAATTAGTGGAATGTGTTTTTCCTTTTATGTTTAAAAGATCGAAGTTTAACTTGTACTTTTTGTTGTTTCAATGAATTTTGTTCAAAATCCAATAAACTATTATTGCAATGACAAATTTAAATTGTTAAATTTACATAGACATTAACTTACGTTAATAATTTTTCATAACTCCAAATATTAGTATGCATTAAAAAAATACTTTTGAAATAATAAAAATTAACAATTTATCCAAACAAAAACTAGCTATTTCATCACATTATATTAAAAAAAAAAACAAACAAACTATACCCATTTGTTTAATTAACAGATGAATTCTTTTAATATTATTTATCTAATTTAGCTTATTTCGAAAAATAATAATAAATTAAATAAAACAAGAATGTTAGTGGTTTGAGTTGGGTCATTAGGTCAAAATTAGCCGTTGGCAATATAGCCGTTGGAGTCTCTGCACATTCTATTTAACAAGCGAAGCTGGATTGGTTATTCAACTTGTCCTGATGATGAACCACAGTGGTTGGTTCGAAACGCGTCGACAAAAGATGGTTTATGTGATTTCGCCGAAAACTCTCTAAACATTGTTATGGATCACAGAAATCTAAATTCCTTAATAATTTCCCTGCACGGAGAAGGCGCTGCTAAAAAGGTTCATCGATTCGAGCGGTCACGTATGCAGGTCACTAAGTTGAAATCCGATCTAGTGTTTCTTAAACGATGCAAAAATTCCTCGGTTATTCCTAACTTTGCCCGGATCAGGCATATCCTCAATGTTCCTAAAAATCGTGGCGTTTTTCTGAAGGCTAGCTTAGGGTTGGTCAGATCTGAGATTGGCAGAGTGAGGAAGGATCTGGATCATCTATCCAGACTTCTTCTGGCGGCTCATCTGGAGTTGTCGAATATTTTCCCTGCTTCTCTCTAGTCCAGGATTGATGCGTGTTCGGGATTGAAGTCGCTGAGATTGGAAGAGTCTCTAAAGATCAGACAGTTCGCCAAGTATAATAAACTCTCGGGCTGTTCAGTTCTCGAATCTGGTCTATTCGATGGTCGGGGTTCAGGCAGTCGGGTCTCCTTTAACCAGGTATCCGCCCTGAGGTCCTGGCTTTCAAGCGACTCTTCTTCCGTTGGCTATGTTTTGTTGAAAAGAAGCATCGGTGTAAGCAGCGGCAGGGAAAGTCATTGCGTGGATCCAGTTTCCCCTTCTCCGAACTGCGCTATATTTCGGTCTCGGGTTGGTTCATTTTCGTGTGATCTAGTTGCGGTGGGTTCTGACGTCGCTAAACCGGACCTGGCGCATTCGGTTGGTCACATCGATTCCCTTCTGGTGACGAACAATGAGTCTTTGTAGGTATCGAACAACATTAATCAAGTGCCCGTGAGTCAGACAGACCAAGCAGTGTTATCTGGTGAACGCTCTCTGATCGGTTCGCAACAGTTAGTGGTCGGCTTTTCGGATGGTAGTGCTGCTGGCACGTCAATGAATAAGGGACTTCGTGAAAGTTTGGATGAGCTGGTATGCTCGTGTGAGAAGGTCCCAGATGTTTCGGCTGGCAAGTCAATGAACCAGGGACTGAATGTAGGTTCTGATGAGCTGGTATGCACGTGTAGACCAGGCCTCTCCAATGTGCTGCGCGTGCAGGGTAATCCGGTCGAAGATGGGCGAGAATCGATGGTTCCAGGTAAGTCTGTCCAGAAGGGCGATTCGGTGGGTAGTGAAGCTGTTAGCTTTGGTTCTTGTAGCATTAGGGGTAATGGGGACCTTAATTCGAAAATTGAGATCGATGATAAGGGCGTAAATGTTAGATTGAATAATAAGCATAATATTATCATAAATGAATGTGATATCAATAAGCATAATGGTATTATAAATGAATATGATATTAATACCCAGTATGACAATAAAGCTGTAATATATAAGAATAATAATACATATGATAAAATCGATAATATGGTTTCTAATATTAAATTGAATAATAAGCATAATATTATTATAAATGAATGTGATATCAATAAGCATAATGGTATTATAAATGAATATGATATTTATGACAATAAAGCTGTAATATATAAGAATAATAATACATATGATAAAATCGATAATATGGTTTCTAATAATCTTAGTTGCGATTTTGGCAAGTTATGTAATAATAATAGTGGTCATTGTAATAAAGTATTATATGGGATTAATAGCCTTAATTGTAAGAGTAATAATAAGGGGTTGTCGATGAGGAGTTCGAGTCCCCTCCCTCAGGACAATAAGGTGGTGAATCTATCCAGTTTTTCCTTTCCGTGTAGGAATTTACAGGGTAAGTTCCTCAGACAGAACACCAGAAGGACACCGCTCACAAACAGATCACAGATCAATACACCAGTATTTTGACGTGGTTAAAACCCTCAGAGAGGGAAACAGTCAACGGCCTGCGCCAAC
>APFE030690947.1:3188-24598 GCA_000404065.3 Pinus taeda | reverse complement strand
AGTAAACTAAGATAGTGGTAATTTTTAATTTGTTTTTGTTTTATTTTTTTTTGTTATTGTTTTTTCATCGAGCCTCTTTAAATTTGTCAAAAAATGAAGCATTATGTTTAAGAGAAAAATATATGAAAAATATCATATGAATTAGAAAATTTCAAACTCATATGCCATTGGTTAGAATATTCCTTCGTCAATCAAACATGATCCAATCCAACACCTAAGGACAAATTTTTCCCTAATTTCACTAGGGTACAAAAAATTACATAAGAGGTACTGGAAATGTGTATTTTAAGACCTCAAAAACCAATCAAGCTTGGAGAGCTTAAATGCTAGATTGAGTGCATAAATTTTCAATTCAAGTATATTAATAAATCTATCTTCTTAGCACTGAAGAGGCTTTATCGGCCACATACAAATGGATGGTTGGATAGGGTGGTTAAACTACTTGATCACATGCTCTTTTTTTCACCTAAACACTCATTCTCTTGCCAAAATGTGTAACCTAGATAGATGCTATATATATATATAGCTAGAAGTATGAAACATATGGTAAAACTCTTATTCAGTAGCGCTACATCATAAAGAAAATCCTTCTCCATTGATGGTCCATCATCATAACTAAAAAGAATTGTGTTTACAAAGAAGATAATGGAAAGGCATATACAAAATAACAGATAACACTAATTTCTACACTATTTTATCATGTCAAAGTAGGTATGGATTGAATATTAATTTAGCATTATCATTAAAGTTAGAAAAAATTGAAAACATATAAAATAAATATTTTTGAAAATTTGATAATAAAGGTTTTTTTCCACGTAGTCTAACTAATAGAAAAAATGATTTTTTCACTGAATTTTTTCTAGCTAATTTGAAACAATGAAAGATCACAATATTTCTTGAAATTCTATGGGTGGATTCTAATGAAAAAGCCAATACCTCTATAAGTAAGACTGTACCCTTTTTTTTTCAAATATTTTTTAAATAATATTTATTCTATTAGAAATAATATTATTTATACTTATTTTTTTATTTTTCATGATGGTCTCTCAGAAATATTCTATTCCCTCAAAATTGCTTTCCATTGTGAAGAGTGGTTCATAATACAATAATATTAAATTATAAATTATATTTGGCTAAATATAAAATGGTATATTCTATATTTATATTAACTAATATAATTTATTATTATAATCTTATTGATAGTTAATAAAAACAAAAACATTATTTATTTACTATTATTGTAAACTATTTTTTTACTGTTGATGCAATGTCTTATTCCTAGTTTAGTTGAAAACAACTCCGAATATATAATTTTTTATATTATTATTAATTAGCGTAGATAATTATTATAATATCTTAAGAATTAGTCTATATGTATAGAGAATATTATGCATAAAAATATTATGCGCACCATTTTATATTTTGTTAATAGACCGTGTAATAATAGACTTTCTTTAGTAATTTGAATTAGGATTTGATTAAGGAAGATAATGATAATTGCAAGGATTGTTTCAATATGGACATGTCTAAGAATAAATTGAGGATAAGTAATTATTTCTAGGTTAGACAAAAGAATAAGTGATTCACACCTCCATAGTAATGTTTGAGAAGAATAAATTTTGGTGATTAGTTGGTCCATATTAAGCATTACAATTATTGAAACAAGAATATAATTTGAAGTAGAAAAGTTCTTTATGTTCCCTTTAATATTCTATTCAAAGTTTAATTGATTGGTACCAACTAAACCCTTTTACTTGATAAATTTGGTTGGCATATTCAACTTAAATATAGAGAACGAGGTATCCCCATTGACAAAATACACCAAAATATAAAGATGTCAAAAACAAAAATTTAAATACTCTTGCTAAAGTCTATGCCCAACAAGTTTCTAGGGTTATATGTGAAGTACATTTCACTGAATTTATTCTTCTTCCACATTTAAGTTATGTTCTAAATTATTAATTATAAAAAAGTTATTATATGTGAATTTCAAGGTACAATTTATGTAGAAATAGGTTCTATATTTTATGTTTTACTTTGAAAATCCAAATTTTTTACTCTAAAAACAAATAAATGTTATTTTAAAATTTAATTTTAATTTTTTCTTTTTTTCATCAACACTTCAATCATTGTAACTTTGAAATTGCCAATATTCTATCTCAAAAACAATTAAATGCCTTTTTTTTATTTAGCTTTCAATTTTTTATTTTCCATTTTTTTAAAATTTAAAAATTATTTATTTTGGTTTGTTATATCTTTTAATTTAAAGTTTTTTATGTAGCTTTAAAAATGTCATTAATATTCTTTTTTCTAAATTTAGGTATTTTTTTGTTTTTTTGGTTTTTGTAATTAATATTCCTGGAATTCAACGTTAACATTTAATTAACGGTGTTATTGAAGGCGGATTTCACAATGAGAATCTCTTCAACCTGAGTATTTAGTTAAGAGATGACGGAGGAATTTGAGCCATTTCCACATTGTTCAAGCGGATTTCAAAATAGCAATGTCTGCAAATTGTTTCAATATGTGTCCAAATCGATCCACAATGTTGTTGCCTATGTATTTTTGTTGGGAGATTGTCAGACTGAATATATATGAAGGTCTTGTGTTTGATCATGCTCTTATGTAATTTTGTCGAGATAGCATCAGGTCAAATTTGAAAATTATTTTCTCATTCTACAATTGCATCACATTCTTGAACATTCAGAAAAGCAAAAAGACACACAGAACTATTAAATATAGCAAATATTAATTATATTCTTGAAAGCTCGAAAAACAAAAAGACAACAGCTATATTTAGAAAGAAGAAATTAATTTACATTCTTGAATATAGATATAAGCTCTAAACCCAGTCCATTTCTTGAACTTAAGAAATATTAATTACATTTTCAACACAAAAACTTAACACTTAAATTTAGAAATGATGATGCTAATTGCATTCTCGAATGCTTCAAAAACAAAAATATAAAATAGTTACATTTAAAAAAGCAAAAATGATCGTGGAAAAAAAAATAACCTTACAAAAGTGTTGGTAAAATTAAAAAAAAAAACTGAATTGCTTTCATAAAACAAAAAATGCACAAATTTAACCGATAAACTTAAAAAGTGAATCTCTATATAAGGGGCCCAAACCATGGATGTTCTCTCAAACATTATCTATACAACATATAAATGATGTCACCAATAACGAGAATGAAATCACATAATTATGAATAAGAAAATAGAAATGAGCGTAATTATAATTAGTAATTTTTTGCTATATAGTAAAATTGTTAAAATAAAATTTAACGATAGTTTATTTAATAGCAAAAATCCCTATTAAATTCATATGGATTAGTAATATTATTCTTTAATAAATAAATAGAGATATGGATTAATAATCTTTCTAATTAATAATAAAAAATTAATTCATATATTTTTCTAAATAATCTTAGCTTAGAAACATTTGAATGCTACATTATACAAATAAATCATTTATCTCAAATTTATGGATAATCTTTTCTTCTTTAAATATTTTTAAAAGTTGCAAAACCTATACCTTCGAAAAACCCTAGATACTAAATCTTCTATTGCTTCTTTTGCTACAGTCCAATAGATGTATCATTACAACAATGAGGGAAATCTTCTACTGCTTGTTTTGCTACGGTCCAAATAGTCGTATCATTACAACAATGAGGGAAATCACATGGAAGCATCCACTATGTTTCCCAAAAATATTTTGGTTTTAAAATAAATATATTAATATATGTACCTTTGAAATCACTAATTATAATAAAGTTATTATTAGATATTCCTGTTCATTGCACTATATATTAACTCGAATAATTATTTCTCTTCCCTTTCACCGCTATGACCACCAAAATATCTAATGCAATATGTGTCCCTTAAACAAAAGCCATTATGAATGCGAAAATATTGAGATATCCCATGACCCATATAACCCCTAATTTAGGGTGATCATTTGTACTCTTAGAGAATTACAAAGCCTACCACAATGTGACCTCTAACCACTATTACCATTAGAGAAAATGACATTGATTACTTTATAATCCTTAACGTACTAAATCTAAAATTCGGTAACTATAGTGCACTATGATCTTTAACACACTGAATTCGAGAAACTATGCCCCCTAGTGTCACGGTAAAGACAATGTACCTCCCAAAAGTCATAATACACATCAAATTTAATACTTAGCATATTAAATATAACTTATATATAGTTAAAGTGGCTTAACATAGTGAAGATAAAGGTGAATGTAGCTCCTTCAAATTAAATTCCATGAAAAGGGAATATAAAAAATGTGTGTTATGCACATGATATTTTGACCATTAAAATTGACCAGAAGAGCATTTTATGGGATTCAATATATGGTAATGATATTAATGAGTAATCATAGTTATCCCATTATATGATATGATAATGGCCTATAATTTTGAGATCACTTGAGGCCTTAATGAGCATTTTATGGGATTCAATATATGGTAACGATATTGATGAGTAATCATAATTATCACATTATATGATATGATAATGGCCTATAATTTTTAGATCACTTGAGGCCTTAATGTTTGTGTGTAAAGCCCATTTCAGCAATTATGCTTATGCTTTCCCAACATTAATTTCATGTATCTTAGATTTTATAAAACAATATGATTTTTTCCACTTTGTCCCTCCATGCGCTAAAATTAACAAAGTATAGATATGTTTTTCTAAATTTAATTATATGTATGGTAATGTTGATTGGATTCTACAAAAATACCAAAACTGATGTCTTCCAAAAGGTACACATTGTGATTATCATTACTTTTGACCTCTTTCCGAGTAGAAATCTGAATTATCCTGGGAGGTAGTATGGATAAGTTCCAATTGTTGTTTCACTATATCTAGAAACACCTGCGGATTCACTAAAGTAACTGTGTCGAGGATTTTTCTTATATTATTTTTTAGTGTTCAATTTTTAAATGTATGTCTCAATTTTCAATTGGGGAAAGTATTTTTGTCTTACATAAAAATAGAATTAGAGAAGTGGAACATGTCAACTAACAACAGTAGCTCAAAAGAGAAATTACCACATTCAAGAGAGAAAAAATCAAGAAAGAGATGATAGAAGCAGTGTTATTCTTATTATGGTGAGGAGCTAATGGAGACATATATTGATATCACTACTGTCATAAAAATGGTAAGGGTTACTTCTATAACATCCTTCTCTAAATTTGGAGTAAACATATTGTTCTACTTAGTTTTTTAGAATCTATTAAATGATAGAAGTGATTGTAGGAAGTAGAATCATTACCTGACGCAACAACATCCAAAATAATTCTTCGATGAAATTGAAACACACTAGCGATAGATGTTATATGTACTTTAGTTTTCCTAGCTAAAACGACCTGGATCTAGTGAGAAAATTGTAGCTTAAGTTGAGTTGTAAAAGATTTAGAAGATTTAATAAAAATGGTGGAATTGTAGCATTGAGAAAATTGAAGAAAATTTTTACACCTATAGCTCTAGTAGCTTGTTGAAGGTGGCATGGACCAAACCATTGAATTTATTTCTGGAGTGATCTAGATGTTTATGTCTTAAAATCTCAAAGTCAATGTCCAAGAGTAGGAGTCATCCATGGATATGATTGTGTGATAAACCCAAATTCTAGGGATTAACTCTTCTTCTCAAGTCCATAAGACTACTACTTGAATCGTTGATGTAATTCCAAATCTATGTGTTGATTTTTAATTGGAGTGAGGTAGGCCATGATGACACTCTACTATTTGTTAGGGTGAACAGTGTCTTCCCAGCCCAACTTGATAGTGAGAAATGTTTGGTGTAATGATTGTCCAACCCCTCATAGAGATGTCTTAAGTTATTTATTGTTTTCAAATTTTCATAAAGCAGCCACTGAAAATATTATTTTTAAATTTCCATTAACAATTTTGACTGCAACATTGTCATTTCCGCAAGAAAACATCCAACTGAACATGTAAGAGTTCACATGAGTTAAAAGCTTCACTTCTTGGAGATAAGCATTCAATGTCTTAATTTGGAACACATTTTAAATAGTTAGTCATATAATATTCGTATAAAACTAATAGATATTAATATAAAATATCTCATCAAATGTTTATGTAATTTAACTTAATTTTTAATATTATTGTATTTGTCTCCAAATATTCACTAAGCAGCAACCAAAAATAGTGTTTTCAAATTTTGGTTTGCAATTATGTATTTTATGTGTGCATTATTATGAGTTCTAGTTTGAAAGGTTCAAACTTATATTAGTCAGGAATTGTCTTAGCTACAAATCAAATTCAAGTCATTTTGTGCATAGTTACCCTTCATAATCTTTTCAACAAATATAATACAAATTACAACATTGAGTAGAAAGCTTAAGTGATAGTGGTAAGTATTTAGTGTGCTAACCTAAGATATCATTAACATTTAAATTAGTTATCCATATAAATTTAGTGATAAAAATTAGTGAGCGATGTAACAATATCGAATAGAGAAATTCCAAAGCAATATAATAAATTGTATAAATTAAAAACATGTAAATAAGGAGTAGTCTAATTTATAATCGAAATAGTTTTTTTCATGAGAATATGGGGATACAAATACTGGCAAGACCAATTTCAAGCAACACTATGATTTTTTGTTGTCCAAAATATATTTTTGAATGCATAAATGAATTCAACCGACGTAAAAAAAACCTTCAGGCACTCAAAATTTGACAAATTAAACAGCTTAAACTTAGGTTTTTAAGAATCTACGTTGGAATTTGGTTAAAATTATAATTAATTAACAAAATGATCGTGAAAAATTATATTTCATCCATAATTTAAACTACCCATAAAAAATATATATATATTAAATAGATAATTAATATAGTATTTAAATATATATGCTTTAATAAGATTATAAATTTCAATCCAATATACTATAAGAACAACAATTAACCAATAAAGATATAAATTTATATAATAATAATTATTTTTTCTAACAATAGAAAAAACTAACATGATTAGCCACGGTAATCAATTTCTCAACAACCTAATATAAGTTATTACAATATATCTACATAAGGGTAGTTTAGTGAAGATGTACAAGTGCCATGTGGTAGTTGGAAGCCACCTCCAATGTTTCATGGATTTTAAGCTAAGAATCCACATTTCAAGCAATCCTCGCGACATGGTTTTGTGCTCTCTAAAAGAAGATCCAACCTTTAATTCTCCACATCATGTCCTAATTGAAAACAAACTCCAAGTATTGCACTCTCCAAGAAATAATCCCTCAATAAAACTACTCAACATCTTAGTTTGTGGCATGTGCTTGTAGTGGTCCTAGGGAGGAGTGATTTTACTCATAGTGAATGTTATGATGATCCAAACTTATGCAGGAATGCAACATAATAAAAATATAAACATAAACATAGAGTTGAAGAATAAACAAAACTTCATGTCATTAATATCAAAGAATTGAAATATACTTACATACAAAATGGAAATAAACTGGCTTGGGAAATGGTAGCTTATTTCAAAGAAGAGATGTGGAAATCACTTTACAACATTTTAAAAAGTATTTTGAAACTTATATTTAATTGTTAATTAAAATCATTTACTAAATTCTTATGAACATAAACCCTAAACCATAAACCCCAAATTGTGAACATTAAACCCTAAACCCTAAACATTTTTTAACATTTTGAAAAGTGTTTGGTAATTTTTGTTTAAGTGGTTATTAAAAGAATTTACTAAAGTGTTATAAACCCTCAACCCTAAAATCGAATCCACTAACCCTAAAACCTAAACTCGAAACCTGAAACCCTAATCCCTAAACCCTAAACTCTAAAGCCTAAACCCTAAACCCTTAACCCTAAAGTCTAATAATTTTATAACATTTTAAAAAACATATTGTAACTTTTATTTAAGTGCTTATTAAAATCATTGACCAAAGTGTTATAAACCAATCCTAAACGCTAAAATCTAAACACCTAACCCCAAACCATAAACCCTAAACCCTAAGCATTTTATAACATCTTAAAAAAGATTCTAACTTTTATTTAAATGTTTATTAAGAGGATTTACTAAAGTATTATCAACCCTAGACTCTCAATCCTAAACCCTAATTAATTTATAACATTTTAAAAAGTTTTTTTAACTTTTATTTAAGCGTTTATTATAAGAATTTACTAGTATTAACCTTCAGCATTTTATAGCATTCTAAAAATAGTTTTGTAAGTTTTACTTAATTTTTTTATCAAAATAATTTACTAAGGTGTTCTAAACCCTAAACTATAAACCCTAAACAAGTAAACCCTAAGCCTTTTATAACATTTCAAAAAGTGTTTTGTAACTTTTATTTAAGTGTTTATTAAAACAATTTACTAAAGAGTTATAAACCCTAAACCCTAAACCCCATACCCTAGACCTTATACATTATACCCTAAAACCTAAACCCTAAGAATTTCATAACATTTTAAAAAGTGTTTTGTAACTATTTTTACGTGTTTATTAAAAGAATTTACTAAAGTGTTATAAGCTTGAAATCCTAATCCCTAAAACCTAGACCCAAATTAATTTTTAACATTTTAAAGAGTGTGTTGTAACATTTATTTAAGTGTATATTAAAAACATTCACTAAAGAGCTATAAACCCTAAACCTCAATCGTTAAATCCTAAGAATTTTATAGCATTTTAAAAACTATTTGTAACTTTTAAACCATAAACACTAAAACGGAAACTCTAAACCCCAAAACTGGAACCCTAAACACTAAATCTTAAATCACTCTAAGAATTTTATAACATTTTAAAAAGTGTTTTGTAACTTTTATTGAAGTGTTTATTAAAATCATTTACTAAAGTGTTATGAACCTTAAAATATAAACCCTAAACCCTAAACCCTAAACCCCCAAATCCTTAAACCTAAACCGTAATCATTTTATATCATTTTAAAAAGCATTTTAAATGTTTATTTAAGTGCTTATTAAAAGAGTTTACTAAAGTGTTATAAATCTTTAACCCTAAACCGTAAACTCTAAACGATATTTTTTTTTTGATATTTTAAAAATATTTTTGTAACTTTAGTGTTATAAATCCTAAACCATAAGCCCTAAAACCTAAACCCTAAACCTGAAACCCTAAATCCTAAACCCCAAATGGTAAACCCTAAACACTAAGAATTTTATAACATTTTAGAAAGCATTATGTAACTTTTATTTAAGTGTTTATTAAAAGAATTTACTAAATTGTTATAAAACCTAAACCCTAAACCCCAAACCCCAAACACTATATCTTAATGCTTAAAGCCTAAAGGATAAAACCTAAAATCATTTACTAAGGTCTTATAATCCCTAAACACTAAATCCTGAAGCATGAAAGCGTTTACTAAGGTCTTATAAACTCTAAACACTAAACTCCTAAACCTACACCCTAAACCCTCAACCGTAAACCTCAAATCCTAAAACCTAAGGATTCTATAATGTTTTAAAAAGTGTTTTGTACCTTTTATTTAAGTGTTTACTAAGACCATTTACCTAAGTTCTATAAACCCTAAACCCATAATCCCTAAAACCCTAACCTTAAACTACAAACCCTAAACCCTAAAAAACCCTAAATACCCTAAAAATACCATAAACCATAAAGACCCTCAACCCTAAAAAACCATAAACCCTAAACTCTAAAAAACCCTAAACCCTAAAAATCCCAAAAAAATCCTAAACACTAAAAACGATTCTTTAACATTTTTATAAGTGTTTATTAAAAGAATTTATTGAAGCATTATAGACCATAAACCCTAAACCCTAATACTCACACTCCCAACCTAAACCCTAAACCCTAAGTATTTTGTAACATGTTAACAAGCATTTTTGTAACTTTTTTTAAGTGTTTATTTAAAGAATTTACTAAATTGTTATAAACCCTAAACCCTAAGCAATTTATTACAATTTAACAAGTGTTTTGTAACATTTTAAAACCCCAAACGCTAAACATTTTATAACATTTTGATAGGTGTTTTGTAACTTTTTTTAAGTGTTTATTAAAACAATTTAGTGAAGAGTTATAAACCCTAAACCCTAAAACCTACACCCTAAGAATTTTATCAAATTTTAACAAGAGTTTTGTAAATTTTTTTAAAGTGTTTATTAAAATAATTTACTAAAGTGTCCTGCTCTATCCACCCCCGCTCTCTCTCTCTCTTTCTATCTATCTATCTATCCATATAACCCACTCCCTATATCTCCCTCTCCTCCTCGTCTCTATCTCTCTTTGCCCCTTTGTCACCCCGTCCTGCTCTCCTGCTCACTTCCCCTCCAGCTCTCACTCCACCTCTTCCTCTCCAACTATGTCCAACCCTCTTTCTATCTCTCTCCTTGTCCCCCTATCTCCCCTCACCCTCTCCCCATCTCTCTCCCCCTTTATCTCCCCTCCTCCCTCTCTCCTGCCTCATCCCTCTCCGTCTCTCTTCCCCTCGCCCTCTCTCTATAGCTCTGGCTCTCTCTCCTCTCCCTCCACCTCTCTCTCTCTCTCATTCTCTCTCTCTCCTGCCATATTACTCTCCTCTCTCCCTCTCTCTCTATCCCACACTCGCCCCTCTCTTCTCTTTCCCTCTCCCTCCCTCCCTCTCTCACTCTTTATCCCTTTATCTCTCCAACTCTCCCTACCTCCCCAACACACTCACTCCCTCTCCCTCTTCCCTTCTCCCACCATATCACCTTCACCATCTCCCGCCCTCAACTCCTGACTATATCTCTCTGTATATCCCTCCTCCCTCTCCCTGCCCCCCATCTCTCTCTCTCTCTCTCTCTCTCTCTCTCTCTCTATCTATTCTATCTATCTATCTATATTTTATATATATATATATCGCTCTATCTCTCCTCCTCTCCCTACCTCCTCTGTCACTCTCCCTCCCTCTCCCTCTCCCTCTCCCTCTCTCTCTCCCCCTCTCTCTCTCTCTCTCTCTCTCTCTCTCTCACCCCCTGCCCCTCTCTCCCTACTCTCTCTCTCTCTCTCTCATTATCAGCATCATATCATTAAACAACATAAAGCATGACATCTAACAAAAAAGCATAATCATCATTATCATAATCATATCATTTAACAAATACAATCCACATCATGTAGCTAGAAAAACATCTTATAATTCAGAAATCAATTATCATCATATTATCTAAGAAGCACAATTATTATATCATCTTAAAAGAATAAAACAAATACATGCCAAAATATATACACATTAAACATGCAAACAATTGTCAACATCATATTTTCTTTCAATGCAATCATATTATCTGATTAGCAAAAGCACAACAATCATATCACATAAACAAACAAAAATTGCTTTCATTTAACAAACACATAAAATACACCAACATATACATTTCGTTATAAATAAAAAACGATGTCTCTACATAAATATTAATGTCATTTCATCTAACAAATATATCATATTATAAAAAAATACAATTTATGGGTACATTTAAAAAAAAAAAAATATGCCTCTTTTCACATTTAAATAAACAACCGCATTCATTTCACATATCTTATAAAAATAAAAATAAAAATATACTCATGAATAAATTATCTTATATCATCCCATTTCCAAAAAAAAAATTAATTACATACAATAGAATAATAAGTTATAAATCAAAACATTTAATTTACAAAAATATTCTTGTATAATTTAAAATCAATAAATAATTATACAAACACAAATATAACTAAACAATTCAAATAAAAGAATTAAGTAAAAAAATCACTAATAACCATATAAATATAAATGACATAAATCAAATAAGATAGAATATAGAACAGCTTTAATTATATGATATTAATTTTATTTGTTATATATAAACCAAATTAATATAATTATTTATTGAATAAATCAAATATTTAAAAAAAGAAAAAGAAAAAATAAAGAATGAAATGTAAGGAAATAGTTTATATAAAAATTTAAAATAACTAAATTGAATTGATGTTGAGGGACTCCGTAAGAATAAGGAGTAAAAAGAGAATTATAGCCTATTGAAGAAGCGGCATGAGATCCTTTCAAGAAAACAATGGATGATGATAGTGAGAAGCAACTACCTCCTAACCAGTTGAAGTAGATAGTCAAGATATGTGGAGGAGTCTCTAAGGTTATGAAGGTGGTAGTAGGATTCATCAATTCTGAAGTAAATGCAAAGGGTTGGAAGAGAAAAAAAACTGGAAAGATGAAATAGGGAATGATATAGAGTTGCCTATGAAAAGCTTTAGTAGAGTTTGAGAAACAATTTAGACAGTCATATTAGGAAAAAAATTCAAATATTGTATAAAAGCCAGAATTAAAAATGCTTTCAAAACTTTATGACAAAGAATATTGCAATAAGATCAAATAGAACAGAGCAAAAAGATCTAAAGGGTTTAGGACCAAGAAGAGAGCAAAAAGTTTGAAAGAAAACTAAAAATTAAGAAAAATTAATGAAATTGCCTATGGATCAAGAAGAGAGCAAAAAGATGTTAATGAGATGTAAAGAGCAATAAGAGAGCACAAAGATTTAAAAAAATTAACATTAATGAAGTAGTGAAGAAGGTAAAGTAGAAATAAAGAACAATAAAATTGAAAATTCTATTCTAATTTATGCAATCAAAACAAAAGAATAAAACATGAATACGAATATGAAATAAATACCTGTCATGGGTGTAACAAATATCATCTTTGCATCCCTGATCGTCTTGGTCAAATTCAGATCCACTCTTCCTTATTCAAAAGCTACAAGGTACAGACACACAACTCAGAGACATACAAAGAAAAACAAAATAACTAACAGAATCACAGCCACAAAAAACATTGACATACACCAGAGAAACCACTTCCAAAATGCAAATACAAAAATTTCTTGGCCTGATGCCCCTACCGTAGTCGATGGCATAGGCATGATTTATCATACCTAGCGCAGCCAGGCCAGCATCCAGGAACCGCCGATTCTGAAGGCCAATTCTAGAAGCTGCTCTTTATTCAGCTGTAGCTCTTCTCTAGAATTAGGAAATTCCATTAAATTTTCCTGTTGTTGTTCGCTAGCTGCGGCATGAATCATGTGAACTTTGGAATAAGGTGGCAGCGTGGAGTCTGGACTATGTAGATTAAGAACAGGCTCCACTGCAGAGATGTAATGAAGGAGATCTGCATGAACAGTCGCTAATGCTTTCTGTAGCTGCTGCACCTATCTCTGGCGGATGGAGATTGCTCCAACCCACCCATAACGAGCTTCTGCTTCCTCTCCCACTGGTGACTCTCCAAATCATTGATAATTTTGTCCACGTTGCTGGCTGCGAAGATCTTGTGAGCATTGGTAAATTTGCACACTTTCTACACTTTCTACACTTTCTCTTAGGAATTTGCAGGCATCGCATGGTGAGTTCGATGAATTCAAAGCCATCTCTGCCATGGAAGATAAAACGTCATAGCAGAGAAGATAAACCGTCATGATTTACTATGGCGGAAAAGAAATCAGTACCTTACACATAAATATGACTAACTACGAGTAAATAATTATTTGAATCAGTACAAAAAATAACCAGACAATGCATATTTTCTTGATATACGGATTTACCTAGACGTTGCAAGATCGAAAGCGTCTAGGTAATTACACATGCACACGCAACTGAGCAAATCTTCGTTTATTTGATTGCCACACCGCGGCCGTCGATGACAAATTTTGCAGGCAATCTCTGCTCAACTATTGAGTGGAATTGGCAAGAACACTAACTTGTGCTCAACGAAAAATTATATGAATAGTTAACCCTCAATGCTTAAACTGTATTTCAGAAATAAGCTATTTGCTTCTGGAAACAGTAGTATCAATATCTTAACTTAATGTTGATTTATTGGTTGTGCGCCGATAAATACGACTAAATCGAGATCTCAATTTCATCAAGATAATCGAGATCTCAGTTTCCTCAACCGCTCAACTTCGGTTGTTGATAAAAAGAACGAGGAAGTAGGTACTTTCAAGGAGTTAACAGTTAGGTTTGGGAGTGCCGGCATCACAGCATGTATGAATTGGAAGATGAAGATGGTACTCCAAGTACCTATCAGCTTTTCCCAGACAATGAAAGGCTGTGACGTGAAAGGCAGACAAAGAGATGATAGGTAGAAAAGGAAGTGTGTTAATTTTGGAAGTGTTTTTTCGGGTGTTTTAGAAGAGCAAATACACATGATAGATAGAAGAGATCTTTCGACTATAGAAGAGAACATCATGTATTTCAAAGCCACGTAAAGATTACAAGCGATCCCTAATATCTGGAAAAAGCAATGTATCTGAAGAAAGCTGTTATCCGTTAAAGGAAGAGTGGATCATAGTTTAACGAAAAAACATGAGATGCGTTTCTTGAAATTTTCATATAAAAAGTTTGGTTTTCTTTTCAAGAAATGATTTTCAAGAAATTATGTATGCAACCACGTCATGTATCCACGTGTGTTCAAATTTGGAATGTTCAAACTTCAATTTGAATTTTAGGTATATAAAGTTGGGTTTTCTTTTCAAGAAATGATTTTCAAGAAATTATCTACGCAACTACGTCATCTATCCGCATGCGTTCAAATTTGGAAGGTTCAAACTTCAATTTGAATTTTCAGTATATAGTACTTTCTGTAATCTTGGCACACGGCTTTTGTCCTACACTGCTTGTGGCGGTCAGAAATTCAATTAATATTATAAGCAGTAACTGTAGAGAGACAGCTCGTTATATGTTTGTATTTCTCTATTAATTCATTCAATATAATTGATAGGCTTTTGGTGGTCAACAATTTAATTAATATAATTGATCATCTTTTCTCCGTCAGCAATTCAATTAATATTACATTAATATAATTGAGCATCTTTTCTCCGTCACCAATTCAATTAATATTACATTAATATAATTGAGCATCTTTTCACCATCACCAATTCAATTAATATTACAGGGTTAATTGGAGAAGCATTGGTGGTATAGAAACAAAGCTCGTGATATGTTTTTATTTCTTTCTTAGCTCATTTTTCATGTAACTTCAATATCAATATAATTGAATTACTCTTTTTCGGTTTTGGTTTTCTTTAATTGGAAATGTTAAGTTTTAATTATTGAAAATTATATTTTAGCCAACAAATACTTTATGTAATTTAGAGTAGTGTAATCTTCTTATGGTTTTCTGCTTCCTATTATCAACTATTAAAAAATTTTAAAGTTATTATAAGTGATATTTTAGGCAACAAATACTTTATGTAATTTAGAGTAGTGTAATCTTTTATGGTTTTCTGCTTCCTATTATCAACTATTAAAATTTCTTTAAAGTTATTATAAGTGATGAAAGAGAGCTACTTGTTCAAGCTTACTATAAGTAACCAAATAAAGCTAGTTTCATTTCTCTATATTATTTCATTTTTATGTATAAATAATATATATCATATTTTCATTTAGGTTTCAATACATTTTTTACATGTCTTTATTTAGGTGTCAATAATAATAGATTTACTCTTAATTTTGACATGCATTTTTTAGTTTGAAAATTACAAGTTTTTAATATCAAATTATATGTTTACTATTTCAAATGTGATTGGTAACTCAAAGTTAAGGTGAAGCCAAAATTAATTATGTCAATAAACATGTTTCTTTTAAAATAGAATAAAGATTCCACAACTTTAATTTAATTATTTATCATTATTAGATTTATGTTAGGACCATTAAATCTTTCATGATTGTTTTAGTGGTATACTCAAATCAAGGACTCAGATTTATGTGCAAGGTAGTTATGTTTTTTTTTGTCATTTTAGTGAAACTGATTAATTAATTAAATATGATATGAGAAAGTTTCATATTAAATGAGTTATGTATTGTTGCATACCCTATTTATACATTAAGAAACTCCTTCATTGATAAACATCTTCTTCTATGCTTTCTGAAATAAGTATATATTTAACTTATAATAATAATAATAATAATAATAATAATAATAATAATAAAATAGTTAATTTCATAATTTTTTAAGTTTTACCGACATGAGATGTATTAGTAGTCACTAGCCATTAATTTTATATTAATTTTATATAATTGTGCTAGTACGTAAATTTCTATTAAAAATGTGTTAGTTTTCTTAATATTGATAATTTAAATACATTTCAAATATTTTATACGTACATTAATACAAAGGTTTTAAATATTTGAAATTACATTTTATAGTGAATTACTCCAGTGTTTACCACTTTTTGTTAATGATATGGAGAGTGAGATAATCTATCTTATTTTGGTTATTGGATTTGCGTGTTTAAATATTTTTAGTATAGAGCCTTCTCAAATACCATGCACACTTTGCTTTGTATGGTTATTTATAATAGAGTCTTCTCAAAATAACATGCACACTTTACTTTGTATGGTTTAAAGTGTAGAAAGAATTTTGATTGTCTTTTGGTTCTTGCTTCACCTTTATTTTTGTTGTTGTTGTAATTTTAGATATATTTTGTTAATTTTTTTTAGTTTTTATACATATTCAACAACTAAAAGTTTATCCTAGAAGGCGAGAAAGAAAATTCATAGTTTAGAGAATCTATTCCTTTGAGAAAACTATTCTTCAATCTTGCATCCTTGTATTTTCGAAACAACCATAATTTACTCTAGAGCACTATATAATTTAAAAGATTATTCCTTTTCACTATACCACAGATTATGTACTTGACATATACAAATATATTTGCATGGTATGCATGCCCACTATAGAGTAGATTCATTGCCATTTTGAGAACAATTTTGTATTTATATATAAAGTGATGTCTACTAAAAAGATCAAAGGTTACATTTTATTTATCCTTGTGTTGATGTTGTATTTCAAATGAGTACCATATAACAAGAAACAACTCAACAAGACAACACCCCCCATAATAAGAACTTTCTTTTACCAGTTTTATTTCTTTTGAACTAGTGCAATGATATATATTAAATGACTTGTATAGACTTTAATCCATGATAAGCATCAGAACACATACCCCATTATACATCTCACATTACCAACTCAACAAGACTAAACCCCCGATAATAAGAACTTTTACTAGTTTTTTTTCTTCTGAACTAGTGCAACCTTATAAATTAAATGACTTGTATACACATTAATCCATGAGAAGAATCAAAATACTTACCACATTATACATATAATATTAATAAAATAAAAAAGAGTCATAAAAGTTAACTAAATTATAAATTTATTTTAAATTCATATCCCTACTTTACCATGGAAATTCTTAACTCAAGTAAATATATCTTCTTACAACAATATGGGCCAATGTGATGGCTTATTAATACCACATGTCCAATGTGACATATGTTGATATGATGTTTTCTTTAATTAAACAATTTGAGATCAATCAATTAAAAAAGCATAATGAACTTGGACATAAATCTTAGCCCTTGATATGTGAATACTACTATGACCATTCTAGCATATTCCATAAAGGTTAAATCTCTAACATTCACCTAATAATTGATAATAATTAAATTGAAAGTGTGAGACGCTTATTCTGAAAAAAACAGGCCTATTATTGTAATAAGAAATATGTACAATGTAATCATTTAGGTCATGACTTCTCTCCTTTATGACCTATACTTCCTCTTTATTACTTTTCTCCTTTATAACTTAGTTATTGTCCATTGTGGCGTATAAGGTCACCATCCAGTGAATATGGAGGACTTGTTACAACTAACAAGACTTATATTACGCATTTATATGGATAACAATATAGGGATGCTACAAAATCATGGATTTTGTATTTTCCATTTTTTTAAATTTAGTACAATAAAGAAAAATAGACACATACATTGAAAACTTGAAAAATCCTTATCATAGATAAAAATAAAGTCATTACTTATCAGGATTAGAACCATCTTCTTTATAAGATATAATTGGTAATAATATGTATATCTTTAGATTGAGATTTATTTTTAGTATTGGAAGATTTTTGTTCCCTGTGTCTTTCCTTAGCTTGAATTTAAGTTTTGACTTTCTTATTTTGATGGACAAGCTCACTAATACACTTTTCATGACATGGGACAATCAACAAGTTTTGTCGGCACCAATACATGTTCTTACTTTAGCCTCATTCAAATGGATGTTGGTTTGAGGCTACCATGATAAAAAGTGACATCAACACAAAAATCCCAAATTATCTTAGACATATCGCCTATTTCATTTTGGCAAGATTTCAGGATGAGCATCAATATGGAAAAACACATCATTTCTAGGAGTATTCTATTGTCTCTTTTGCCTTGCTCAGGAATTTTTTCTCTGGATCTGTTTAATCTTAACTTCAGATAGAGGGTTTTGTTCTGATTGATTGATCTCTTCTTCATGTGCGGGTTCTTTAGGTAAAATTTTGGCCCAAAGACTTACCCTGGAGGGTTTCACTTCCCTTTTATCCCTAAATTCCTATTTTAATTCCATATGTTAGGTAGTAGTAACCTTGTTTATGCTTCTAGTTCAGAAAACACTAGTAGGTCTCATGGTTTCAATGTTATTATCATTTGAAACACAAGGGTTTTCTACATGAACTCATTTTTCACAATCATTCTATGATGAATGACGATGTGGCGATTGAATAAGATTGCCGAATAAAGGATTTTGTGCCTCAATATCTAAGGAATTAAAATACTTGGTTAATTGTGGTTCTTCAAAACCATTTTGATCTAGGAAATGATCATACTCATCCCCTATTTTTTCCAAATGATGTCTAAATAGAATATAGATGAAATTCTGGGGAAAGAGTGATCTTTCAGAGTTCTTGTGACGTGACTGGTATGTGCAAGACATTTTACTTAGCATTTAATATAGATAAAGAGGAAAATTAAGTTTATGGAAGAGAAATTCCATTAACAACCTTTTATTATAACTAAGAACTAGTATGTTTCACCCTTCACAAGTAACATACTAATGAAAAAAACCACTAAATTGTGCCATTTAGATTTCGGTGAGGAAATTTCCATACCTTTCACATGATATCCACAAAAATTATTGACGATAAGTTTTTTCAAGGGAATGTCACACAGTGAACAATTTTTAGACTGTTTCTCTCTCCCAAAGGGAAGATGAGTAGTTGTTGCAATGAGATCAATATTTGTAGCCATCTCTAGATCAGCCACTTGATAATTTTTCATATCAAAAGAAGATGGAAAACCTTGACAATCCCTTTATGATAACCCTAAAAAAACTGAAGTAAATCCCACTAGTTGACCTAGAGGAACAAATTTTCACATTCATCATACGCCTCTGCTATCTCAACTCAAATGACTTTAAACTAGATAAGGAGTGCCACAGTTAGAATCCAAAATGTTTCAACCATGAATCAAGGTGAAACATAGAGGGAAAATGAGCAAAGAGTGGGTCACCAAAGCCTAACTTACATAGAAATGTAAAAAATATGAACAAGAACAATGAAACAACAAGGTATTGGTAACCCTGAAAGCCCAAGGGATTAAGTCAAACTTGTATAGTCATGAGGTATGGTACACAAACGTTAATAGATACCATATATGAGTGTATGTGAGCGGTTATTTGAGACAATTGGTGCAAATCAACATTAACATCCCCAACGATAATTCCAAATCACCCATAAATCTATGACACAAATCTCAAAGTAATAACCCTTAGCCCGAGAACCATCATTTCTCATGATTGCAGATCTCAAAATTTCAAACGAGATATGATGATACACATGAATATAATCTCACAATAATCATAAATGAGTTGTATAGTCATTAATATATTTAAAACAAGTCTTATATGATAATTTCATTATATAACAAATATTAAAATATGGAAAATAAACCAGATGTAAAAACAATCAAGCACAAATTATCACATATTTTATAATTCTTTAGGTAATATATATTCATCAACTTAGACAACATGTAGATATTAGGGCTTATATATAATTCAATCAAGAATACGCAATAAAATTTTATGAAGGCATTATAATATACAAATAGAAATATGATAGGAGTGTTACATAATCAAGGATTCTATAGTAACCCTTTCTCACTTTGACATTCATATGTTGTATAAAGTCACAACCTCTCAATAACTTATTGAAATATCCCAAAGAGATATGTTTTTATATTTCTACAGAATGGGACCAAGTTTCATTAAGAAACCACTGAAGGTAGGTCTTTAAAATGTAGTAAAGTTCAATAAAACACCATTCAAAGCAACAAAAGATATGTCATATGAAAATTATAAAAATTAAAAGAAAATTGCATGTCAAACCATTTTGTTCATAGAAAGTAAAATCCAAACATTGAAATGTACAAAGATTGACATACACAAAAAAGTCACCATAAATACAATTTTGTAACTTTTATTTTAGTCTTTATTAAAATAATTACCTAAAGTATTATAAACCATAAACCATAAACCATAAACCCTATAGCATAAACCCTATACCTTAATCATTTTATGAAATTTTAAAATGTGTTTTGTAACTTTTATTTAAGTGTTTATTAAAAGCATTTAATAAAGTGCTAAACGTTAAAACCTAAACCTTAAACCCTAGTCCCTAAACCACAAAACCCTAAACCCTAAACAGTACACCCTAAACCCAAACCCTAAACCGTAAACCCCAAACCCTAAACGATAAATGCTAAGCATTTTATAATATTTTAAAAAGTGTTTTGTAAATTTTATTTAAGTGTTTATTAAAATATTTTATGAAAGTGTTATAAACCCTAAATTCAAAACCCTAAACCATAAGCATCCATCAATAAACCTCAAACCCTTAACTCTAAACTATAAGCACTAAGAATTTTATAAAATTTTAAAAAACAATCTATAGCTTTTATTTAGGTGTTTATCAAAAGAATTTACTCAAGTGTCATAAACCCTAAACCCTAAAATCTAAACACGAAACCCTAAACCATAAACCCTAAATCCTAAGCATTTTATAACATTTTAAAAATTGTTTTTTAACTTTTATTTAAGTGTTTAGTAAAAGCATTTACTAAAGTGTTATAAACCCTAAAACCTAAACCATACACCCTAAACCTAAAACCCAAAATCAAAACCCAAAACCCTACACCCGAAGAATTTTATAACAATTTAAAAAGAATTTTGGAACTTTTATTTATTTGTTTATTAAAAGCATTTTCTAATGTCTTATAAACCCTAAACAACAAATCCCAAAGGCCAAACCGTAAACACTTAACCCTATGAATTTTATATCATTTTAAAAATATTTTTGTAGCTTTTATTTAAGCATTTATTAAAACCATTTACTAAATTCTTATAAACCATAAAACCTAAATGCTAAACAACCCTAAACCCTAAACCTGAAACCCTAAATGCTAAAACCTAAACCATAATCATTTTATAACATTTTAAAAATCATTTTGTAACTTTTACTACAGTTTTTATGAAAATATTTTACTAA
>APFE030690943.1:56878-75016 GCA_000404065.3 Pinus taeda | reverse complement strand
GTTATGTGTTCACTCTTGGTTCAGGACCTATTACATGGGCTTGCAAGAAACAGTCTGCCATTTCTCTTTCTTCAGCAGAAGCAGAGTATCGTGGTGCCGTAGAGGCTAGTAAGGAAGCTTGTGGCTTCGTCAGATCCTATCAGAGTTTGGTTTTCAGCAGCAACATCCGACTACACTTTGGTGTGATAATCAAAGTTCCATTCAGCTTTGCAAAGATCCATTTCAGCATCAGCGCAGCAAACACATTGAACTACACATGCACTTCATCAGAAAGCTCATTCATGACCATGTTCTTGAAGTGCAATATTGTTCAACAGATGATCAAGTTGCAGACATCTTTAAAAAGGCTCTCACAGAGGCGAAGTTTACTAAACTTCGATTTATGGTTGGAGTTCAGGAAGTTGTCACTAAGGGGGGATAGGCTCTAGTGCCTCCTTCCTTCTCCTACTGTGTCATATTTGTAAATCCTTCAATCCTATCCCAAGTTGTTCTTAAGGGGGGATGTTAGGATATTCCGACACATAGGAATAGTTAAGTATAACTTGGTCTAGTATAGAGTTAGGTAAAGTGTGTTTCTTTACTATGTACATTTGTAACTTACAATCCGACGGTCACGATATGTAGTGATCTGACGGTTCATTCTCTCCTCGGTACCGACACTTGATCCGTGGCTTAACACTTGATTGGTCCATGATTTCTATTTAAAGCGCATGGAGGGTCATTTGTAGGTTAACCGTTCATGAGAGAAGCTTATGTAAATTTTCATTCTTTTATTAATAAATTGCCTGAAGTGGCCTCGTTGGCTCAGGCTGTGGACTATTTCCCTCTTTGAGGGTTTTAATCACGTCAAAAATACTGGTGTATTGATCTGTGATCTGTTTGTGAGCAGTGTCCTTTAGTGTTCTGTCTGAGGAACTTACCCTGTAAATTCCTACAGATACTAGTACGTACGTGCTTGCCTACAGAAGGCTACAACCTTCTCTTTCTTCCAGGGACCACGTTTCATCAATTTTAAGACTGGATCCATAAACATCAAGAATCAACCAATCTCCTTTTCACCAATTAGATCTGAATCAAGTAGATACTTCTCTGACAGCTGTACCTAAAACACAGTACCAAAAACCACACACCAAACACTAAACCCAGAACTCAGCAGCAATAAACAGAAGCAACTAGATCACAACTTAAAGTATATACGCTATTTCAATAACCTGCAACATGCATGCATACACTTCTGTGTTTGGAACAACCTGCGTATACGTTGTTTTCATTCACTGAACCAGCGTGTATACGCGCCTTCACTTCACTGATCCTGCATACAGATCTATAAAGGATAATTCTCTCTTTTAGATATTCAAAAACACTAATTAACCCAGATTATCAGTGTTACAGATCAAGAAAGCGCCACATATAACTGACCAAAATCATATAAAGATACTATCATTCAAGCTTAAAGATTATGACCCATCAATAGAACTTATCCTTCTTCTTTGCGCTAAGGTTCCTCTTTTATTCAGATCCAGATCTGCACCATAACCCAATTACCAGCATTCAGATCTACCACTTTTTTACATATTCAATGATAATCCAGATCATAGTTTGCCACAAGATCCCCTTCCTCTTTTATAGTCTTAGGCCTTCCACAATACCATGGTCCAAAACCATAACATTTCAATACCATGAACCCAAAACTATGGATCAACACATCTGACGAGATGCCATGGTCCAAAAACATAGGTTCAAATCCCAAGGACTAACTACCATGGACCAAGAGTAAGTTCCCCAACATATACGTGCTTTTTTAACGTATAACCTGCGTGTATATGCGTCTTCGTCTAGATTAACCTGCGTATATGTCTTTTTCTTCTTTCTGATTGCCTGAACTGAGATCTGTCACCAAGGTGAGTTTCCATCAAGGACAATACCAGAGCCATATCATCAAACCTATGCCATAATGCCAACAGAAACGACTCAAATAAAAATAAAATTTAACCCATTATATAAACAAAACAATAAAATACATTTGAAAAAAAAAAACAATAACACATAACCAATTCATTCAAACCAACGAAAGTAGGTTAGAAACATAGAAAATAAACATGAATAATATATATAATTGAAAACCAAACATAAAAAATAAAACAACACATTAATAAAACTTATAATAAAGATTGCAACGAGGATTTTAACAAACAATCCTTACGGCAAAGGAATGATGCATTGCAACGAGGGTTTGAACAAACAATCCTTGCACGAACGTTAAAAAAATGAAATGACATGTAGGCTTCTCCATGGCATCGACCCACATCGAATCTGTAAATAAAAACCACATTTTGTCAAGCTTGCCCCAGATCAATGAACAAAAATTGGTATAAGTGCATATTCAAATCTGTTGAGCAGATTCCATTGCAGATAATTGGAATAAGGTGATCAATCTAAACTTCTTTGTGAGAGAAAAGCCACTATACATCAAAACGTGCAAATAAAAAAATCAAACCACAACAATTTTAGTTTTTTGCAGAAGTACTTTCCAGAAAATGAAATTTCCAAAAAAGCGTAACTGTTAAAACCACATGATTCTAAAACACATTTTCTGAACAAACCAAGTCAAATTAGGAAAGATAGAAACATGGGTTTGTTGGGAATAGGGTGAATTAGGTAACATGGCAAGTTGAAAGCAGAAAAATCCAAGTGAATAACAAACTTTGCTCCACATGGCATGTGGTCTAAGAGTCCAATTTGATTTAATAAATTTGATTTTAGATGAATCCAAGTGAATAAAAAACTCTTCTCCACATGGCATGAGGTCTAAGATTCCAATTTGATTTAATAAATTTGATTTTAGACACATATGTGTCTCATTTCCTATGTATCTTGTTAACACTCAGGTTGTTCCCTTTGACTCCTAAGGGAATACAGCCGAGGTAACCACAAACCAAGCTTTGGACTGCAGGTCCTAGCCTACCAGCAGTCAGAGAGGGCTCTCTCTTTGGGATTTAGCTTTGTCTAAGGGATGATTTTAGGCTAGCTATGATGCACATGGGTTTTGATCTAGTTTGGTGGGATGGTTGATCTATTCAAGCAGAGTTGGCATGCAAAGTGTAAGAAGTTCAAACCATTGGGCATGGAGTCAATGAATGTGAACTGAAGGGTGTGTTTTCTTTGGCAGAAGATAGGAATATGGAGCAGGACAACTACACATGGCACAATGATTTATGCTGGAACAAAAATGAAATGGAGGTCAGGGGATGAGAGGAAGTTAAGAATTCTCTCATCCAACCAAAGAGGGAAAGTGGATGAAGGCTAAATAGGAGCAATGAAGAGTTTCCTAGACAACATTCATATGTGAAGGAAATAGCTTGAACATTTTCAATTAAGTATGCATATTCATCACTAATTCAGAGGAAAACATAGAAAAGTTACAAGAATTGAGCACAGAGGGCATGAAAACCAGTTCTGATCTATTCCTTCTTCCTGCAACTTAGATTATGATATATAGATGATACAGATATATATAAGCTGATAAATAGAGGGAGGAAAGACTTATTGGACCATGAGCAAGTCTAGAATGACTCAATCAACCAACCAACCCTTTGAACAACGAACAGGGTGGTTTAAATAGGCAAAATATCTATAATAAATAGATCTCAGATAGATCTAATGGAGTAACTGCTTCTAACCTAATTTGTACTGAAATAAATGCACAAAATATCTATTTAAGTTGCGCTGGAGGCAGCAACATCAAAATTGAGTTAAGTATGGGTCCTTTGTTGTGATGCGCTGGCTATTTGGCCATAAATGCGCCTTGAATACTAAAGCACTGCCCATATGTGGCTTTATGCACCGCTTCTGCAAAAAATCTGGGCTTTAAATCACTTGAACTGCTTCTTTGGGCAGTTCTGCTGCTGCTAAGTGGCTTTAAGACATTTAATAATGAGTTGGTGAGCTTTGATGGGGGCCTCTTAATGTTTGCCTGCTTTGAAAACATGGATTTTAAGAATGGTTTTCCCATGAGGTAATGCTGTGCCAAGATTTCCCAGCCTTAGAGGAAGTGCAGGAAACCACAAGAACAATGATTCGACCAACTTTGAGAACCTTGAAACAACTGAGTTTTCATTAGAACCTGTACAAATTTCAATGGTTTGTAAATGTTCTTTACTTCCAGACAAAGCTTTGCTCATCTGTGAGAATTCAGTCACTCCCTTGCTTAGCGAAATATCTTTTGCTTGAGATAATTTCTGCTCATGGCCGGAAGAAGGATGGGAAAAACATTTAACAGATTTTAATTCTTGAAGCCTTGACAACGATTTTATCTTCAGTGCAATTTCCTGGATTCCTCCAATATGTTTAATTTCTCGAACCATTTCAGAGCAAGCTCTTCATTTTTCAAGCCCTTCATAAGCACATTAATAGCATAGAGTTCCACAATCTGCAGGTATTTTTTCATAGATAAATGAGAATTCTGAGCTATGCGCCAAGGGGCCTTTGTATTTCTACCTCTGAAGGAATATACCAAGACACATCTTGAAAAAAAACCCATTCTTTAAAGAACTCGTCAAGGGCTTCTCGAGCTATTTGATACTCTCCTTCATATAGCTGCATACATAGCCCAGTGAAAAGAACTGAATATGGTATGAAGGCAACAGAACCAAAAAGTGTCTTTAGGTCATGGAAGATATCCCTTGTCTTGTCTATCTGCTTGTTAGCTTGGATAAACACCATGCCTGCAGCCTCCATGATGTCATCCAACTTGCCGATGCCATTTTCCAAAGTGCTATCATCATGTACAACATCAACTTCATTGGGCCGCCACCGAAAACAGTAACTGATACTCTTTGTCACTTCCTCTGATATAATTTCAATGAACCTAGGCACCTTCTTGGCTTCTGATACATTTTGACTGTCCCATCGCCCCTTCTTTATAAACCTATCAATCAGAGTAATCACAGCATCCCTTACATTATTCTTAATTTCTTGGTAAACCAGATCACGGAAGCACATGAGGCCAACTTCATTTAGTGCAGGAAGAGAATGCCTTGCAATGAAGTAAAAATCCAAGTAATTAAAGAAACATGAAAGCCACCAAACCATTATTTTGTGATTTCCCCATCGCTTCACAAGTTCTCTCAACATAAACTCATCATGTTTCTCCCTCAATGCAGATAGTACAATCGAAGTAATTCTCTTCAAAAGACTCCCTGTATCTGTCATAGAGTTGCTGCGAATAGTCCTGCGGAGGCTTTTGCGTGCACATGTTGTAAATAGTCGTGTAAAGCATTATGTACTCCTCGGAATTGAATTGCTGTTCGGGAATTCCTTCCAGAATGTTCTTGATCTTCGTAATTCCCTTCTGCATAAATTCCCATCCCGAATCCAGCTCTATAATCTTCCGGTCGCTTGTGAGATCATTGAGTTCTAGGAAATCGCCTGCTAAATGAGAAGAGGATGGTGTTCGAATATCTTGTAGGAAAGAATCTATCATCTGCTCTTTTTTTTACATACTTCCTTATCGAAGCAAGATACAGCCATCACCCTGAGAAATATTCGCCCTGGCATGCTTTTCATCAAAGAGAAGGCTAATGTCATCCTGTTCAGACAAAAAAATTGTTCCTTGTTTGGTTGAATTGATTGCATTTCCAACCATATGTAAAATAATCTGTAGAATTTGTTTTTCATCTCCTATCACATGGTCAGGCATCCCATCACCTATTTCAACATTTAATAGAAGACCCTTGCTTCTAGACATGGTCTCTGTGAGGTGTGCTGCCAACAACTTTCTTAATTCTACTAAATATAAGCTTGACTGGTATACAACTAACTACAGGCATTTAATCAAGTTTTAATGGATGGGTAGATTCACTGCTCTCTTTCCTGAATTTATGTTCAATAGCTATTGAAGACAATGTCCCCGTCTTCTGAGATGGTAATCCAACTTTTTTCAAGAACTTCTTTTGTAATTTTTTATCTAAGGTAGGGCACCGTGTATGGGAGAGGTTCTTCCTGATGTATCGAATTTTATGACTAAGAAGACCTGGATAAACTGTCTTACCCAATGGCTATCTATTCCCATTAGTTAAATATTGTGATGAAATGGAATCTCCATTCTCCAACAAGGAACAAGACCGAGGGGTACGCTGCATGGTAGTTCTCCTTGCAGTTTTCCAGACAGGTTGAAGCGCTCCACCTTCAACTTTATCAACATCGTATGATTGCATTGCTGAATCATTTAGGTAACCATTGCCTGCAAGAAGAATATCAGAGAAACCATCTTCCAACGTCTCAACTGTGATGGGATATCCTATAATGGCCTTCCCATTTAATCTACTCATCAGAGAAAGTAAAGGAACATGCTCCCCTTGATATCTTGCTTGTACATCAATGTCTACATCAAATAATGGTGCTGCTATTGAAGCACCTTCTGCTGCCTGTGAGAACTTTGAGATTCCAAATGGATCAGGCTGTCTGAATTACATTCTATCTATAGACTTTGGAACTTTGCATGCCACCCCTGGAAAAGTCTCAAAATGAAATCCTTTTGCAGGCTTTTGCCAGAGTGCCTGTCTTCTATCTATCTGACCTATCCATTGATTTTCATGTCTACTTCTATTCCACGATGATGGAAACGCAGCTCGGGAGTCTTCATTTCGAGAGATATCAAGTTTTGATTCCAGAATATGTTGATCTTCTAATTTTTCTTGGTTTTTTATATCTTGAACCTCTGCCTTTTTTCTCAGTAGCAAAGTCCCAAATCTCTGTTGCATTTCATCAACACGGGGTGCAATATTGCTTTGATTAGAATCATCTCTTACACAACCATCTAAAACAGAACTATAGGTTAATTGTCCCTCAATTATTTTTGATTCTTCAAGTTCTGTTGAATTGCTTCCAATAACTTTCTTGGTCCCGAGCTCCTTATGTACTTTAAGCTTGTCTTCAGATGATACCACATGCATAGGTGCACTGCATGTAACATCCATCTCAACCAAATTCTTTTCATTTGTATTCTCAGAGTTTTTCTTATTCAGATGTCTAGCATTACGTTTTCCTTTCAACTGCCATTTAGAGACACCTGCATCAGCAACACTAGCTATAATCTGTTCAACAGACTCAGGTTTAGACAAAAAATTTGAAAACTTAGCATCATCAAGTCCGTTGATGTTGATAAAACTCTCTTTAACTTGAATAGGATTTTCAAGGTGCCCACCAACCAGCTCATCCTCAAAATTCCTTGATATTGGTAAAAACACCTCATTGAAATCTGAAAGTGGAGTTTCACCTACTCCATAAACAGATTGTAGACCACTTTTTTCACCAGTTGGAACTTGGTTTCTCTAGAAAATTAGAACATGCATTATCATCCAACAAAGAAACTGGTTGAGCCAACTTCTCTCTAATTTCAAATACATCTTGAGAAGCTGGTAATGAGCTCTCTCTTTTGGAAAAAATTCCCATGTAATCTGAATTATTACTAGGCAATGCAGAAAAACTTGATTTTTTAATTTGCTTTAGTTGCAAAGTACCAACTCCTCTTTCCTTCAACACCTGATGAGTTGAGTCAACTGTCATACAACCAAAATCAGGAAAGCAAGGTACTGGTAATTTTGCACTACTCTGTAAAACCTGTGTAAGAGGCCGGTGTCGATCACGTCTTTTCACAGAAGACTCCTCAGCATGGCCCACATGAGATCTTTTTCTTTTGAGGCCTAAAGAATGTCCTCTACTGCTGTTCAAAGGACTTCCATTTCCCATGCAACGAGCAATGGAAGAGGGATTTCGCACACATCCCTCTGAAGGGATTACTTTTGCAACATCTTCACAAACCGTAGCTAGATTGGGCCAAATGGAAAACTGCCTTATGCTTGAGATGTGAATGGATATGACACTTGAAAACATGAAATGGATCAACTCATCAAAAATAGAACATAGTAGGGGCATTTAGGCCGGCACACTCACATGGACACTTCTTTGGCCTCTGTAGCAAATATGGAACATTGTAGCATGCAAAGTATGACATATTTGGCATGTAAAAATGTTGATCATGAAAGATGAATACCTGCTATGAGCAGGAGGCTAACATATCTCTTGATTAAAAAAATATAATAATAAAAAAATAATTCATTTTCTCTATTAATAATTTCTTTTTGATAAACAAAATTAAAATAAAAATCTTTTCAATTTTTTTTTTAAATTTGTTTGCAATGATGCAATCAATTTTTTTGAAGCAATTTATAAAAACAAAAAATACTTGCAAAATTTGATTGAAATAATTTTTTTTATTCAAGTACTTTTTCATACTTTTACCACTTCAAATATTTTTGACAGCATGTTATTTTTGTAGCACAGATGATAATTCAATAATGCCTTGTAGAATAATTGGAAAATTATTTAGATGATTTCTAAACATGTGGCATTAATATTGTTGCTATGTATTTTTCTATGAAGTTTTAACTTGGAGGGCATACCAAATCTTTGTGATGCCAATCATTTTACTGAGCACAGTGCATGAACTCATCCGACAACAGGGAGTTGATTTATTTTTCATGGTTATTTCTTAAAAATGGATTGTTATCGATATCATGAATTGGACCAAATATAACACTTTTGATTTTCCTTATTCTGTTTCATTTGACATTCAATTTTTGCGTAAGAATTAAAAAGAAATTTTCTATTTTTTTAACACATTTATGTTCTTTGTGTCAATTTTTTTTTGCAGGTTTAGGATGATTGAATGATCAACAAGGAGATTAAATTGTGATGACAATTGGTCTTCAAAAGACCAATCTCATGAGAAACATAAGAACAAGTCCATGTACATATTCATCAAAACCATTTCCTTTCCTCCATTTTGAATTATAATCCAACCAAGCAATTCAAAGCAAGCCATAGTCATTTTTCCCAGCAAGAGTGAGTTGTTCATTTTCCTTTATTCACATACACTTCCCATTACTTTTTTTCTACTACTGGCCCACAAATAAAAGCAAGAAGCTCACTGACATGCTTATTACTCATTGTCATTATTATTTTCCATTGTCATCTTCCATTTTCATTTTCCCTTCCTATCCTTTTCATTTTGCAAATAAACCCCGCTTCAATGAAAATTATTGAGTCCATAGTCCTTTGAGTCTAAAATCCTTGTAAAAATACCTTGAGGCTTACATGCCTTAATGGAAATTCCTCATGTCGACGAACAATTGGAATACATTAATGTCCCTTGTTCATCGGATCTTCTAGGTACTCGACGACAACAAAATTATTCGTACCTAGCAAGATGTGTTTGGGTATCTGGACTTTCATTGTCATCAGTGGTGAGAGTTCTCATGTTGACCAGTGGAATCCATTAATTTCCACTAGGTCAACAATTTTTTGCTATGTTCGACATCATAACATCTATTCACATAGCAGGAATTGTGCCAATGAGTTTTGAAGGCATGAAGACTATCATTTTCAGCATTTTGGAGCAAATGTAGAAGACATGCAGCTGCAAAATTAGATGAGAGCTGCACAATCAAATGATAGTTCCGGAATCAAATGACAGCTGCAGAATCAAATAATAGCTGCAGAATCGGATGGCAGTAGGAGAATTAGCACTATTCTGCAGCAGATTCAACAAGTTTTAATAAAAGCAATAAAACGTCATCTTGACTCTTTTCTCCATGACTTGTCCAGCCACTTGAAGAAAATTATGATCAGAATTTTGCAGCCACCACACATGCAACTCATCAATTTCCAAAGGGTAAGTTAAGGTATGTCATTTTCTAACTTTTTACCATAAAATTCCTTGAAAAGCTAGAATGATAAGTTTTGGAAGAAAAAAATTATCTTCTCATAAAATTGCTAATACGATTAGTTGGGAGGGATACATTCATATTCATATTTTGCCATATTAATACCACATTCAAAAGCCCACATACTTTCAAAATATATTAACTATTACATTATTGTTATGAGCATAAAAAGGCTTTTCAAAAGTACTTAAAAGATAATTGGATATAAACACAATCATGGTTGTCACATAAGAACCAACCATGATGCAAACTAATAAAGATATACTTTGCAATAATAATCAAATTATCATTATGCAAAGTTCAAAGATAAAAAATGAATGCAACAACAAAATATTGTTGTAACACAAGAACCAACCATGTTGCAATTCAACTAAAAGATTTTGCAGAAGTATGAAGTTATAAAATGATATCATGCAAAGTTAAGCCAAAGCTCAAGGATAAAAAAGAATTAATATAATAGATTGCATGAGGACATGCAATAGCTTCAGTTGGGGGGTATGTTGGGCTTTGAAATTGTCATTCACTTCCATTACATTTTCATTTATATTTCCATATTGTCACCTTCACTCCACCTCTATTTCATTACATTTACCTCCATTTCATTACATTTACCTTACCATTATCATTAGTGGGCCACATTTATGCTTTTCCAAACTTTATTAATTCTTAGCATTTTAAAATGAATTCATGGTTAAAAATTAGAAAATAATGTGCATATTTTTATACCTAACAAGTGGGATGAGATTGTTGACATGTGTAGGTCAAAAGGAAGCTTCTAAAAGGCCTTTATGTGGCCTCCCAAAACCAAATTCGAATTTGAGTGGAGAAGATCATGTGATCATAAGGATATATGTCTAATTTCCTATTTGTATTGAAACTCTAAGAAGACATGTGTCTTATCATTTCCTATTTTGATTGTAACTCTAGAGATATAGGGGGAGATTCATCGACTCTCATTACTGAGATAGCTTTTTATCTTTTTATATAAATAGGGGAAGTTTTATCCTATCATGAAAAAAGGAGGAAAAAAAAAGAGAATTATAGAATGTTTTGTAACAAGGCTTGAAATGGAATGCGATGTAAAGTGAAGAGTTATTGATGTAATGAGATTAGGAGTGTAGATTTCCATTGTGTAAAGTTGTGAGTTTATCAATAAAGAAGGTTCTTTTCGATTATTGAATTTTATAATGTGAGTTTTGCGAGTTGGAATGCTATTGGACAATGGAAGTGCCCCCATCAACCATGTGCATCCATTTATAAATTTGTAAGATTAATTAGTTTGTTTTACTTTGATTCATGCAAATAGTTTTATCATGGCAAGTTGAAAGAAAAAAAATCCAAGTGAATAACAAACTCTACTCCACATGGCATGTGGTCTAAGAGTCCAATTTGATTTAATAAATTTGATTTTAGAAGAATCGAAGTGAATAACAAACTCTGCTCCACATGGCATGAGGTCTAAGAGTCCAGTTTGATTTAATAAATTTTATTTTAAACACATGTCTCATTCCCTATGTGTCTCATGATTAAAAAAAAAACATTTTCTTCATTAATAATTTCTTTTAGATAAAGAAAATTAAAATAAAAATCATTCAAAAAAAAAAATTGCAATGATGCAATCAATTTTTTTGAAGCAATTTATAAAAACGAAAAATACTTGCAAAATTTGATTCAAATAATCTTTTTTGTACAAGTACTTTTTCATATTTTTTCCACTTCAAATATTTTTGATAGCATTTGCAACACAGATGACGATTCAATAATGGCTTGCAAAACAATTGGAAAATTATTTAGTCGATTTCTGAACATTTGGCATTAATATTGTTGTTATGTATTTTTCTATGAAGTTTTAACTTGCAGGGCATAGAAAATCTTTGTGATGAAAATCATTTTACTGAGCACAGTGCAAGAACTCATCTGACAACAGGGAGTTGATTTATTTTTCATGGTTATTTCTTAAATATGGATTGTTATCGATACCGTGAATTGGAACGAATATAACACTTTTGATTTTCTTTAATCTGTTTCATTTGACATTCTATTTTTGTGTAGGAATCAGAAAGAAATTAGTTATTTCTTTTTTAACACACTTATGTTCTTTGTGTCAAGTTTTTTTGCAGGATTAGGATGATTGAATGATTAACAAGGAGATTAAATTATGATGACAATTGGTCTTCAAAAGACCAATCTCATGAGAAACATAAGAACGAGTCCATGTCCATATTCACTAAAACCATTACCTTTCCTCCCTTTTGAATTATAAATCCAACCAAGCAATTCAAAGCAAGCCACAGTCATTTTTCCCCGCAACAGTGAGTTGTTCATTTTCCTTTATTCACTTACACTTCCCATTACTTTTTGTCTACTCCTGACCCACAAATAAAAGCAAGAAGCTCACTGACATGCTTATTGCCCATTGTCATTATTATTTTCCATTTTCATCTTCCATTTTCATTTTCCCTTCATATCCTTTTAATTTCTTAAATAAACCCTTCTTCAATGAAAATGATTAATTCCATAGTCCTTTGAGTCTAAAATCCTTGCAAAACCACCTTGAGGCTTGCATGCCTTAATGACAAGTCCTCATGTCAATGAACAATGGGAATACATTAATGTCCCTTGTTCATCGGATATTCTAGGTACTCGACAACAGAAAAATTATTCGTACCTAGCAAGATGTGTCTGGGAATCTTGAATCTCATTGTCATCAGTGGTGAGAGTTCTCGTGTTGATTAGTGGCATTCATTAATGGCCACTAAGTCAACTATTTCTTTCTATGTTCGACATTAGAACATCGATTCACATAGCAAGAATTGTGCCAATGAGTTTTGAAGACATGAAGACTATCATTTTCAACATTTTGGAGAAAATGTAGAAGATTGTAAGGGTGAATTAGGTAACCTAGAAATGGTTTTCTGAATTTCACAACCATTTGGGAGAAATTCAGGGTTCTTCATAGCTCCGTTTTGTAGATTGCATGAGAAAAAAACAATTTGTTTTGAACTGTTTTAACATGGCAAGTTGAAAGAAGAAAAATCCAAGTGAATAACAAACTCTACTCCACATGGCATGTGGTCTAAGAGTCCAATTTGACTTAATAAATTTGATTTTAGAAGAATCCAAGTGAATAACAAACTCTGCTCCACATGGCATGAGGTCTAAGAGTCCAATTTGATTTAATAAATTTTATTTTAGACACATATGTGTCTTATTCCCTATGTGTCTCATGATTAAAAAAGATATAGAAGACCTTAAGGGTGAATTAGTTAACCCAGAAATGGTTTTCGGAATTTCACAAGCATTTGGGAGAAATTCAGGGTTCTTCAGAGCTCCGTTTTCTAGATTAGATTAACCATTCAAGTTTTTGATTTGATTTTATGCAAATTAAATTAGTTTAAGTACATTTCCTTTTCTTCATTCTTATAAATTAGTTTTTATATCAAACATCCATTGGACTTAGTTGATCATTGACACTTAACATCCATTAAAATCATTAGGCATAAAAGTCAAAACCTTCAAAACAATACAAAAACATACTCAACGAAGTAAGAAACAAGGTTAACTAAGAACATATTGTGCACCACATTTCATCAGTTTACTAACCCTGGTCGATAATTTATGTTAGCAATTTAAGACATTAAATTGACTGAACATTTTGGCACTGTTGCTGGGGAAGTGTAATTAGGAGACCTATTTCTTACATCTAAAAAAAGAGATTAATAATTTCTCAAGTATGCTCTCCTCCCGTGCTTTGTGTGATCTGGAAGATCAGAAAAAGAGCTTTTATAATAAAAATAAAATAACATAAAAATAATATAGAAAAACAAACGACTCAAATAAAAAATAAAAATTTAACCCATTATATAAACAAAACAATAAAGCACATTAAAAAAAAAAACAACACATAACCAATTCATACAAACCAACGAATGTAGGTTGGAAACATAGAAAATAAAACATGAATAATATATATAATTAAAAACCAAGCATAAAAAAATAAAACAACACATTAATAAAACTTATAATACAGATTGCAATGAGGGTTTGAACAAACAATCCTCACGGCAAATGAATGATGCAAAGGAATGATGCATTGCAACGAGGGTTTGAACAAACAATCCTTGCATGAAGGTTGAAAAAATGAAATGGCATGCAGGGTTCTCCATGGCTTCAACCCACATCGAATTTGCAAATAAAAACCACATTCTGTCATGCTTGCCCCAGATTAATGAATGAAAATTGGTATAAGTCCATATTCAAATTTGTTGAGCAGATTCCATTGCAGGTAATTGGAATAAGGGTGATCAATCTGAACTTCTTTATGAGAGACAAGCCACTATACATCAAAACCCACAAATAAAAAAATTAAACCACAACAATTTTAGTTTGTTGCAGAGGTAATTGCCAGAAAATGAAATTGCCAAAAATGCGTAACAATTAAATCACATGATTTTAAAATGCATTTTTTGAACAAACTGAGCTACATTAGAAAATACTGAAACATGGTTTTTTTCAGGAATAGGGCAGGTTAGGTAACCCAGAAATGGTTTTCCGAATTTCACAACCATTTGGGAGAAATTAAAGGTTCTTCAGAGCTCCGTTTTGCACATTGTGTGAGAAAAAATCGATTTGCTTTGAACTGTTTTAACATGACAAGTTGAACGTGGAAAAATCAAAGTGAATAACAAACTCTGCCCCACATGGCATGTGGTCTAAGAGTCTAATTTTATTTTAGAAGAATCCAAGTGAATAACAAACTCTGCTCCACATCACATGAGGTCTAAGAGTCCAATTTGATTTAATAAATTTGATTTTAGACACATGTGTCTCCTTCCTTATATGTTTCATGATTAAAAAAAATAAATAATAAAAAAAATCATTCTCTTTATTAATAATTTCTTTTTGATAAAGAAAATTAAAATAAAAATCATTCAAAAAAAAAACAAAAAATTTGCAATGATGCAATCAATTTTTTTGAAGCAATTTATAACAACGAAAAATACTTGCAAAATTTGATTGAAATAATTTTTTTTGTATGAGTACTTTTTTATATTTTTGCCGCTTCAAATATTTTTTACAGCATGTTATTTTTACAGCATATATGATGATTCAATAATGGCTTGCAAAAAAATTGTAAAATTATTGAGACGATTTCTGAACATTTGGCATTAATATTGTTGTTGTGTATTTTCTATGAAGTTTTAACTTGCAGGGTATAGAAAATCTTTGTGATGCCAATCGTTTTACTGAGCACAGTGCATGAAGTCATCCGACAATGGAGAGTTGATTTATTTTTCATGGTTATTTCTTAAAAATGGATTATTATCGATATCATGAATTGGAACAAATATAACACTTTTATTTTCCTTCATCTGTTTCATTTGACATTCAATTTTTGCGTAGGAATCAGAAAGAAATTAGCTATTTCTTTTTTAACACACTTATGTTCTTTGTGTCAAGTTTTTTTTGTAGGTTTAGGATGATTGAATGATCAACAAGGAGATTAAATTGTGATGACAATTGGTCTTCAAAAGGCCATTCTCATGAGAAACATAAGAACAAGTCCATGTCCATATTCATCAAAACCATTACCTTTCCTCCCTTTTGAATTATAAATCCAACCAATCAATTCAAACCAAGCCACGGTCATTTTTCCTAGCAAGAGTGAGTTGTTCATTTTACTTTATTCACATACACTTCCCATTATTTTTTGTCTACTCCTAACCCACAAATAAAAGCAAGAAGCTCACTAACATGTTTATTTCCCATTGTCATCTTCCATTTTCATTTTCCCTTCCTATTCTTTTCAATTCACAAATAAACCCTGATTCAATGCAAATTATTGAGTCCATAGTCCTTTGAGTCTAAAATCTTTGTAAAAACACCTTGAGGCTTGCATGCCTTAATGGCAAGTCCCCATGCCGACGAACAATAGGAATACATTAATGTCCCTTGTTCATCGGATCTTCTAGGTACTCGACAACAACAAAATTATTCGTACCTAGCAAGATGTGTTTGGGCATCTTGAATCTCATTGTCATTAATGGTGAGAGTTCTCGTGTTGACTAGTGGCATCTATTAATGGCCACTAAGTCAACAATTTCCTGCTATGTTCGACATCAAAACATCTATTCACATAGCAGGAATTGTGCCAATGAGTTTTGAAGACATGAAGACTATCATTTTTAGTATTTTGGAGCAAATGTAGAATACATGCAGCTGTGGAATCAGATGACAACTGCAGAATCAAATAACAACTGCGAAATCAGATGACAGCTGCAGAATGAAATAATAGTCGCGGAATCAGATGACAGCAGCAGAATCAACACTATTCTGCAGCAGATTCAGCAAGTTTTAATAAAAGAAATAAAAAGTCATCTTGACTCTTTTCTCCATGACTTGTCCAACCACTTGAAGAATATTATGATCATAATTTTGCAGCCACCACACATGCAACTCATTCATTTCCAAAGGGTAAGTTAACGTATGTCATTTTCTAACCTTTTACCATAAAATTCCTTGAAAAGCTAGAATGATAATTTTTGGAAAAAACATTTCTCTTCTCATAAAATTTCCAATACCATCAGTTGGGGGGAGATAAATTCATATTCATATTTTTCCATATTCATACCACATTCAAAAGCTCACATACTTTCAAAAGATATTAACTATTTCATTATTGCTATGAGCATACAAAGGCTTTTCAAAAGTATTGAAAAGATAATTGGATATAAACACAATCATGGTTGTCACACAAGAACCAACAATGATGCAATCCAATAAAGGTATACTTTGCAACAATAATCAAGTTATCATTATGCAAAGTTCAAAGATAAAAAATGAATGCAACAACAAAATATTGTTGTAACACAAGAACCAACCATGTTGCAATTTGACTAAAAGACTTTGCAGAAGTATCAAGTTATCAAATGATATCATACAAACTTAAGCCAAAGCTCAAGGATAAAAAGAATTAATATAATAGATTGCATGAGGACATGCAATAGCTTCAGTTGGGGGGTATTTTGGCCCTTGAAATTGTCATTCACCGCCATTACAATTTCACTTATATTTTGATATTGTCACCTTCACTCCACCTCTATTTCATTACATTTACCTCCATTTCATTACATTTACCTTACCATTATCTTTATTGGGCCACATTTATCTGTTTCCAAACTTTATTAATTCTTAGCATTTTTAAATTAATTTATGGTTAAAAATTAGAAAATAATGTGCATATGCTTATACCTAACAAGTGGGATGAGATTTTTGACATGTGTAGGTCAAAATGAAGCTTCTAAAAGACCTTTATGTGGCCTCCCAAAACCAAATTCGAATTTGAGTGGAGAAGATTATGGAATCATAAGGATATGTGTCTCATTTCCTATTTGTATTGAAACTCTAAGAAGACATGTGTCTTATCATTTCCTATTTTGATTAACTTAAGATATATAGAAAGATTCATGGAGTCTCACTAATGAGATAGCTTCTCATCTTTTTTTATAAATAGGGGAAGTTTTCTCCTATCATGGAAAAAGGAGGAAAAGAAGAGAAATAATTATAGAATGTTTTGTAACAAGGCTTGAGATGGAATAGGATGTAAAGTAAAGAACTATTGATGTTATGAAAGATGAGTGTAGATTTTCATTGTGTAATGTTGTGAGTTTATCAATAAAGAAGGTTCTTTTCTATTATTGAATTTTAGAATGTGAGTTTTGCGAGTTAGAATGATATTGGACAATGGAAGGGCCCCCATCAACCATGTGCATCCCTTTGTAAATTTGTAAGATTAATTATTTTGTTTTACTTTGATTCATGAAAATATTTTAGCTTTCCATTGCAAATGTTATTTTATTTTTCAAATGTAGATTTACTTCATTGTGTAATTTTATGTTTCCTAAGAGCATCTTAAGAAAGTAGTGTTTTATATATTTTCTAAAATTTGATTTCTTGAAGCATTAGAGCATACAAGGACTTATTTTTCTTTCACATGTCTTTAAAATACTCTCTTAGATTCAGTTTTACATTCATTGTTTAACCCTATGTTTTCTAAAGAGCTTCTCAAGAAGGTAACATTCAGCTACTTTCCAATATTGGTTGCTTGAGGCATTAAGAATAAACAATGATTTAGTTTCTGTAGGAATACATAGGGTAAGTTCCTCAGACAGAACACCAAAGGACACCGCTCACAAATAGATCAAAGATCAATAGACCAATATTTTTGACATAGTTAAAACCCTCAAAGAGGGAAACAGTCCATGGCCTGAGCCAACGCGGCCACTTCAAGCAATTTATTAATAAAAGAATGAAATTTTACATAAGCTTCTCTCATGAACAGTTAACCTACAAA
>APFE030690943.1:22558-33532 GCA_000404065.3 Pinus taeda | reverse complement strand
CACCGCAGGTTCCTAGTTGTAATTAACAAGTGGGTAAGAGTAACCTACTTGGATTCCAACGCTATGTTTGTCGAAGAGATAATCCTCTCGCTCCTTCGCTCCAGCCGATCACAATTCCCCGCTATCCTCGCGGACGAACACCTGCACAAGCAAAGAGAGGGCAAACAAGAGCATAAAATCTACTAACAACAACTATGTACCAGTCAGGAAGGATACAATTTGCATTAACCATTTATAGGACAAATGGAAATGGAACCATAAGAGCAGTCATCTATCTTTATTAATCAGAAAATAGAGTAAGGTACAACCGAAGTCCTGACGCTGAGTCCTTCTCTAGAGGGTCCAGCCAGCATGTCTTCTAAGCATTCACCTTTGAAGCAAATCTCCCAAGTCAAAGAGGTCTCTCTCTCACATACAAGGCAACAAGCTCATGACCTTCCTCAAGCTCAAAGCCATCCTCACACAACACACCAAATGCCTACAAAGAGCAACACTAATGCACTAAGAATTCCTCAATCAAAGTCTATATGTTCCAAACTAAAAACTAGCTGCTCATGGGCAATGGAGGTGGCTTATAAAGGAGAAGGAGTCTCCATCAATAGGTAAAGGATGAGCTTTCCCCCAAGATAAGTGGATGGTCAGTCGAACAGACATGCCAGAGGAAGGATGGCGACCTCAACAATGCTAACAACCAAGTCTGGAGGGATCTGGAAGGCTGGTTGTTAGAACAAATTCGCCCAAACAGGATCAGCGCGGGTGAGACACTGGGCTGCCGCACTGACATTGCAGATCAACTATAGAGGAGGTCCGGTCAGCGCGAAAAGGACAAATGGAGGGTGCGCTGTTCGTAAAATGGGACCAGCGCGGAAAAGACGTGTGCTTCCACGCTGGCAGCGCAACAACAACACTGACCTCCGCTCATCAGCGCGGTTATTTTATTAACAGACGCGATGATCCATTTAACTTAGGCAAAGAGGGTTTTTTAGCCATTTTGAGGAGCATGAGTATGAGTGAATGTGGTTTATAGCATAGTAGGGAGACTGACATGATGGCAGTGACATTTTACTGTGTAACAGTAGCTATATTATATTGTTATTGTATGTAGATGACATGCGTGTTGCAGGTTCTAACATGTGGGAAATAAACATGTTCAAAATAAAATTGGTGAACTCATCTGCAATGAAGGATTTGGGTGCTGCAAAACAAATCCTTGGTATGAGAATAACTAGAGACAAGAAAAATGGAAAATTAACATTGTCTCAAAGTGAGTACATAGAAAAGGTGTTGAAAAGGTTTAATATGTAGAATGAAAAACCAGTTAGTATACCTTTAGCTAGCCATTTCAAAATAAGTAAGGAGGAGTGTCCCAAGACTCAAGAAGAAATGGCTCATATGTCTAAAGTTCCCTATGCATCAACAGTTGGAAGGTTAATATATGCAATGGTATGCACAAGGCCTGATATTGCACATGCAGTGGGAGTTGTAAGCAGGTACATGAACGATCCAAGAAAATAAAATTGGATGGCGTTAAAGTGGATTCTAAGGTATTTGAGAGGTACCACAAATCAAGCATTATGCTTTGGTGGTTCAAACATTTCTCTACAGGGATATGTTGATGTAGATATAGCAGGTGATAGAGATAACAGGAGGAGCACATCAGGATATGTGTTTATTGTAGGTGGAACAACTATCAGTTGGGTCTCAAAACTGCAAAGTGTTGTTGCACTCTCAACAATGGGAGTAGAGTATGTTTCTGCTATAGAGGCTAGTAAAGAAATGATTTGGTTACAAATGTTTGTGGATGAGTTGGGTAAAAAGCAGGATTTGGGTAGGTTATACAGTGACAGCCAGAGTGCCATACATCTTGCAAAGAACTCTGCATTTCATTCCAAGACTAAACATATACAACTCAAGTACCATTTCATATGGTCAGCTTTGGAAGATGGACAGTTGAAGCTGGAAAAGATACACACTAGCCAAAATCCTGCAGATATGTTCAAAAAAGTTGTAACCAAGGAAAAACTGAGGATCTACTCAGTTTCAGTCCGTCTTCAAGTATGATGAATAATGTGAGAAATAGCAAGATCCAAAGTGGATTCATTGTCCAACAAATGAAGCAGCGATGGAGTTTCTATAATCAGTCTCCAAGTGGGAGATTATTGGGTGTGGAGCCTAATTATCTTCTTTATTTAGAGGTATCAGCACATTGGACCCCAGTTCGTAATGTGGCGACAATGCCACTCGTAAAATATATGCTACAGGGGGGGTCCCGGGGGGGCGACTATGACCTTTGGGAGCCCCCCCTGGTGGGGGTACCGGGGGCAAAACCCCTGAAGCTAAAAATAGATGTAAAATTGTCTTGTAAAATGTTGTAATTTCGTAGTCAATTTGGGCCATTCATTAGGTGGAGATCTGACGGTATAAGTTATGTTTAATTTAGGTTTTTTTGCCTAGAAGGCAACCCCTCACTATATATGAGGGAATTTTATTGTGTCTATGTAGATCTATATTCTGAGCGAGAAGAGAGAGGAGACGGAGTGAGAGAGAAGAGGGAATTAGAGCGGATCTGTTGTAGGTTGTATCTCTTCAGTTTGATGGATAATATAAAAGGAAGGACTTGCTGTTTCTTCGTAGACGTAGCCCAAATTGGGTGAACCACATATATCTGTGTCTCTCTTGGTTTATGTGTTTTTGTGTTTATATTTCTGCAATATTTTATGTGTTCCATTTTTGTGTAATATATAATTTTCTAACACTCAAATCGTTGCCATAAGAGCTCATACACTGAATCAATCAAGCACACTAATGGCTTTGAATCATACTCAAAAAATGTAGCCTTCACTCAATCAATATAACACACAACCAATCATCATGCATCTCCAAAGTGGAGTATATAAAACATGGAGAGAGAAATTCATCTTGGGCATGAGATCAAGAGTGCACACATTTGACAAAATCAATCCTCAAACATCACTACTTGTGCATTAAATGCATTCACACGTTTTGGAAGACTTAATCAACCATTTTCGACTTTTACCAATTCTTCTAGAGGCCTCTGGGAATTTCCATGTCCAATTTCAACCAATTTGCATAAGGAATGTGGAGAAAAAATCATGAAAAACCCTAGTCACATGCACAACACTAGCGCATTCGACTAGTACCATGCATAAACTTACTTCCTAGTGACTAGAGCTTCTCAGTCACATCCACAAGCCCACATGGGAGTGACTTGGGAAGAACATAAGGAAAATCAATCAATCCTCAGTTCATAACCTCTGCCAGCTGTTGGATCACCTTCTCTAGCACCTGTACATGCCTCCAAACCTATGCTAAGCTTAGTAACACCTATGCAAATGGATCAAACATGTCTCCCAAGTACCACTACCAAGTTGACCTAAAAGGCCAACAATTAAGGTTGGAAGGAGTGCCAACAAGTCCTGAACTCTCCAACAACACTAATGAGCTCCAGTATTTTAGCAAGGATTTTGTAACTCCTAGGGCTACCAACTTTACTTTATCAACCTGGGGTTCATACAAGCTTGGAGGAGACAGTGCTATAGCCACAGTAGATGCAACGGTATACTCTTGTCACTTTTCAATTGGGTTGATACACCAATAGGGTTTTTGAAATCAGTCTTTTATTGACTAGAAGGTGTTTGACTACTGATAGTGAATGTAAAGCTATCTTTAATGTAGAATGTAAATGTTGTCTATTTTAGGAAAATGGAAGTGCTATGGAATGACATGAAAATATCTAGCTAAGAATTTACACATATTACTTGTAGAAGAGAACTAATCTTGCCTTGCATTCTATCATCTAGATATTTGGACTAAGTAAGCATGGAAATTATCCTAACACTACTATAACTGATGTATGTGTGTACTAGCTAAAAATTGCAGAAAAGAGTCTTTTGATTTTTAATTTAAAAATGTGAATTCTAAGTGAAACAATTTGATCTTTTGTAGGGGAGAAAGGCATGGAAAATATGGTTGAAAATGGCATGGAGGGGTATGGATGTCAAGTTGAGGGCATACCCTAGGCTCAAACTATCATTTCTACTAAAAAAATGCTCAAACAGGCTACTACAGGGTTTCCTGTAGTTAGTACAGGATGTCTTGGTTTACTAAAGTAAACAGGCTGAAGGCTATAGGAAAGTAGGGAAGGTGAAATGAAGCACTGGAAAGATATCTAATGATGGAATAAGGTATAGGGGAGGTGAATACTACCAAAGGCTCAACTCAACTCTTCAAGATGGTTGAATTTGTTCAAGGTGCCTATCTACTTTCCTATAAAACATAAATTCAGATTAGGGGTTGGTAGGCCTTGGTAGTAGGTGGAGGAGACTTAGATGAGGTTGGTGGAATGGGTTTATCCTTGCAGATCAAAAAATCCTACAAGAACACATGTTCTTCTATTCACTCATGCACACCTTCATAAAAATATGGAAAAAATGAGTTGAATTTGAGGAAATTGATTTATTGATGGCTAATGACTATATGTATGAAATTAAATTCTTTCTAGACTACAACAAGCTTAAGAAACCAAAATTACAACTGTAGGTTCTTCTAAGCAATGATAAACAACTATCTATTCAACAAGAACCCTAAGTTATGCAATGATCAAAAGATGAATCTATTTCTGGGGTGTGAGAGTGGGGGGGATCAAACCTTGATCTCATGAGGGAGATGAGGAAGAGGCCACTGCTATTCTCTTTCATTGTTGTAGCATTGATCTACTTCTTCAACTAATGAAAGAAAAACTAAACAATCATTCAAATACTTGTACATTAAACAAAGCAGAAATAGCTTCGACAGCTAACTATGATTTTAATCTAAGAATACATGTACAAAAAGATGAACCTCTACTGGTAGAGTTGGGCCCTAATCCAAGAGGTTCAAACCTCTAAGTCAACTCAGTGCTAGATCAAGGTGAACCTTCCCATTATCATCGAAATGTCAAAAATAACATAAGACTAACATCCACAATGTATTGGCTCCAAGTTGTCTCTTGGCTTCAACAACAAATAGAATCCTAATGAGGTCATTTGCCTTCTTATTTATACAAACTAAAGCTACCAACAACTTCATAAAAATTAGGGAGGCTTGGCTCCCAAATTGAGATTGACTTGTCTTCAACTTTCACTGGTTAGCTGCCAATGAACTCGGTTGGCTTGGCTACTTATAACTCCGAGCTAATGAGATTTGGTGGAGGAATCTTCGAGTGATTGAGGAGTTAAGGAGGGAGACCAAATCTCAAAAAATCTCTCTTGCTTGTCTACTTCGATTTCCTGCACTTAAATTAGCCCAAAACTTCTCCAATTCCTACATTTAATACATATTAGGCTACATGACATAACATCTCCCTTTTACCCTTCTCACTAAGAAAAATATAATAAAATATGTAAAGAAATGTCAGAAAAGTTGATTTTAATAAGATGGAGAGTGGCATTTAGACCCATATAATTTACCTATTGATGAATTTCATCATTACCCACTACTGAAGGTGTTGCCCATCCTCTGAGTAACTTAGTCTATGTCCATATATTTTATAGATCTTGTGGCTTCTCTGACATCCCAGGCCTCTATTGATGGAGTTTCCTCTTGAGGATAAAACCTTGCATGTTCTCTATTTCCTCCCACTTCTTTCTTTCCTCTTCCTCCTTTATACCTTTTAACATACCCAACATCAAGGGTGGACTGAGTTTCAAACCAATCTAATTGATTTTGAGTCTCTGCATTCCATTCTTATACAGTGGGTTCCTCTCTAGTGCATTCATCAACCTCTCAGGGGAATGGTATTCTCTGATCCTTAGACTGTATGGTAGGTTTCTCCATCTCCTCTTGCATGCATGTTGGCTTTCATCCCCCAACAATCTCAAGGTGTTTTCAAAATGGTTGATTGCTTGTTTTTGTGTAGCTAGGTACCTTGGTGCAAGTTGTGCTTCATTAGAGATGATGTTGTGATTTTCGATGATAGCCCTGGAGTTTATTTGTTCAACTCTGATGTACAGGGGATCTTCTTCTTCTTTTTCCAACACCCTCTTCACTTCCTTAGCCCTGAATTCCTCATGACTCTCCATGATGCAAGGGCCATTAGCCATAATTCCCCCAACTTTGCATTGGGGTCCCACACATTCAAATCTGTTATGGCCAAGTTGTGTAGGTAAAACTCAAATATCTTTGCCTTATCCTCTAGGGTGCTTTTGTCACATAGTTCAATGAACTGTCTATAGTCATGGAAAGGCATATTCCCCTATTGTGCTAGTGTCTTGATCTGAAATTGTAGCCATTGATCCTAGAGGTATAATGCATATGATCTTGATGACATTTTTCATTTATGTGCTTCCATGGAGAGGCTTGCCATGGTGGCCAATTGGCTATCTCTTTCCTGTAACTACCTCCTTAGATATGTGTTTTCTACTTGTAGTTTAGTTCTCATAATATGTTCCATGTATCTTATCTCACTAAACTCCTTGCCCATATCTAGGAGTTTCTTTTCCATATGGACCACATCCTCTACCTTCTTTGATTTGGAAATTTTCATCCAGCGATGTGTCCTTCCTCTCTCTTTCTTAAGCTCAAAGAAGAGAGGGATGGAAATTTTCTATGGTATTACTCTGCCTCCCTCAATGAATTTGTAATAAGAGCTCAGATTGGGTTGTGGGCTAGGTTCTTGTAGCTCTTGGAACTCCCCCTCAAATGTTTTTGGAGAAGCTACCCCCTCCTACACTTGTGTTGCTACTTCCTTTCCTCCCCTCTACCCCTGTTGTCATTCCTTTGGATTTTTCTTTGTTTCCTGTAGGATTGACAGAGTTTCCTGCAGGACTGTCTGAGAATATTGTAGAGAGATTTTTCCTTTATGTAATGGGGTCACATGTGCCTTGTCTTTCTTTGTTGATACATACCTTGTGACAATTTTCCTAACATAGGTGATGGGAGACTTTGGGATGGCTTGTTTGGAGGTGCCCTCTTCAACTTTTATGTCCAGGGAAACTAGTTGTTCTTGCTCTTTTGGTGACTCCTCAATTATAATTGGAGTCATGGTGGGTGTTTATGGCCTCCCTTTCTTGATCTTAGTGCTTATCCTTGTTTTGAAATAGAGCAGAGTCTGCCTCTTTCTTTTCCCTTTTTACTTGGAAGGTGTGCTTAGGGCAGTCACAGTAGTAGTTGCCTCCTTCTCAGTGGGTTCAGGGGATAGCCTTGGAGATTCCTCCCTTTCTCTGGTATGTTCATCAGGGCTTGCCTCTTCCTTCTTCTCTTTTTCTTCCCTTTTATCTTCTTCTCCTTCTCCCTCCTATGTTTTCTATGTTTTTGCCTCCTCTTCCTCTTTTGGTTCTTCTTCCTCCTCTTCAGGTTCTTCTTCTTCCTCTTTAGGTTCTTCCTCTTCCTCTTCATCGCTAGAGTTTGGGTCCCTATCATATTCAAGGGCTTTGATTTCAATTACAGCCTCTTTTTCCATGTCCCTAAATGTGGAACATATAATAGGAATTCTTAAATGGCTCAAGGCATCCTCTAGTATTAGCTTAATGAGTCCATGATGTGCCAATTGTCTATGTTTCCCCTCTTATACCTTTAGGCTCATGTCTATTATTGATTGCAGCAAAAAGTAGGGTACACTGAGTCTTATGTAAATTGGTAACTCCTCTCCAAATACAACTGATGGAGGAGTCTAAATTGCTATCCATAGACTATGCTGAGCCTCCCTTCACAAGAAATATATTTGATAATGTGATATCTCACGTCATTCCAAGGACAGGGAAGGGTCTCGTTTATGATCCCATTTTTGTCCTCAATTGGGTCTTCATATGTTAAGAAAAAAATAATTCTTAGCAAAAGTGCTACTAGCCTTATCCTCCTTTCTCCATTGCATTCCTAGAGGAAGTGTAGTGATTCTGCTAATTTCCTCAAGGTTAATTTTAATTAACAACCCTCTTTCCAAAGTAGTAGCACTGGTTCTAGCTTGAGGGTTGAGTGCCATGGAAAACTCTTGAGATACACCATCATCATACCCTTTGAGCAGCTCAAAGAATCCAAACCAATGATGCCTTCTAAATATTTCTACCACATGGGGATGGAGGTGTATCCTGGATGTCTTTGTGGGTTCCCTTATGTCGAATCCTCCTATCCTTTCTTTTTTTTGGTTTTAGCTAAATTTAGGGAGTTTGGTGGGCTAGCCTTACTGTTTTTCAGGGTGAATGATATTTTTGAATTCTTGGAGGATGACTGCAATTTTTCTATCCCCACACAATTTGCTTTAACTTCACACAATTATGCCTAAACCCTAGACCCACTATAATTACTAAAAAATTTATATATTTTTCTCTTTCCCTTTCCTAGCTATCAAGTCAAAACATAAGAGATATGGGACACCTACCTTTCACTATGATGATTTTGGATAAGGGGAATTTCTGAATAACTGGACCCCAGGTACCCCCTTGCAAAGTTCTTTGTGAATTTTCAATGCTTCCTACAACTCTTTGTGTTTCCTGTAGTTGTTCCTATATTTCTATTTCCTGTAGGGTGTCCAAAATAGGTTTTCTTCTTTGATGCCTCTCCAAGGTGGTCTCAACCTTCGTGATCTCAAATTGAATGATGGGTGAATGGAATTTTGGATTTTTTTCTATTTATGGTTGATTCCTTGGAGCGTTGTTTTGGATGGAAATGTACAGGATTTCCTCATTGGGACCATTAGCCCATCATTGGCTATCATGCAACATCCCCTCGTAATCATCACCCACTATAAAACAACTTTAATCAACCACCCTTTCGACTAATTCTCCTTGATGTGACATTTCCATGTGGCATGTTGACTGGGAGTTTACATTTTGTCTGTTAGCTGAGGGTGGCCAAGTTAACTGGCTACCTCCAACTTATAAAACAAAATTTTTCATATTCCTACACTTTTATCATATCGTACTTAGGGAAGAGTTAGGATGAGGTGTTGTACCTGTGCCTTCCTTATCTTGGTCAATGCATGCTAGAGGATGACTTTGTTGTGCTTTTTGTTGTTCAGGTAAGTGCTCTCCCTTGGTCATTTTTTCTGTTGATTTCTCCTTGCAGATGTAGTTGTCTTCTTTGCTCTAGTGCGTAGGTGCTTGGTATTTGGTGTTACTTCTAAGCTTTGGATAGGATTCATTATGCCGGCAGTGATGTTGGAGCTCTCTATTTACATGGATGGTGAAGGAGAATGCAAAGATTATCTATTGTTGTTTTAACATAGGCCGATACAGGGGATCCTATAGTTACTACAGGAAAACATGTAGCTGCCTTTTATTCATCATTTTCTTGATTTTATTCACTTGGAGGGGGGATGGGTGGTGGTGTAGGAGTGGATAGATGGTAATGAATTAGATGGAGTGATAGGTGAGTGAGGCCAATGATGGCATGTCCCTTGGACTCTTTTATTTTATTTGGACACAGAGGTGGGTATGGTGATGAGTTTGTGTTGGGTGAGAGATGGTTAGGTGTAGAGTCCTATTTTTCAACATAGAATATGTTTGTATCATCATTTTCCAACCGGGACTCCTTTCCTGCGGGTTTCTAGGACATCCTGTAGTACTATAGGAAACCCTGTAGAAGTTAGAAAAATGAATAAAAATCAGTTTTTGATGCCTAGAAGTGGGGATGGATGATGGAGACATGGTAGGTATGTAAGATATGAAGTGGATGGAGGAGGAATTTGTGTGATTCTTAGCTTGCTGCCTCTTGAACATTGAGTCCTTTTTTGTCTCTAAAAACCTGCAAAAATCACAAAATTTTATTAGTGGGCAGGTTTGAGGTCCCTGCCATGGCATTTTGATTTTATTTTTCTCTTTTTCTTATTTTTTCTTTTGAAAGACACACATGTCGCCTCAAAGGAGGGTTTCAACTTGTTTTCCTTCCCTAGGCGCCTCAAGGGAGGTTTTCACCCAGGGATCTTTTTATCTTTTCCCCACTCTTGGGTTGCCTCAAAGAGGTTTTCAACCCAAGAGTTGGCCTCAGGTGTCTCATAGAGGTTTTCACCTAGATCCCTTTTTTATCTTTTTTTTTTTCAAAAATAAAAATAATCTTCAAGAATTTGGTGAGTTGGAAGCTGAGACACTTCCAATCACATTCACTTCCTTATTTATGGTTTTGATAAAATATTCCTTTGATAGAGGTATTTTATAGGCTTTTAGTCTGTATCCATTGACAAGATAGGGGATGCCTTCTTCATCAATGGTCTTGATTTGAACAACCCCATTGTCATGGAATTTTTCTACTAGATATGGGCCTAGCCGCCTGGTTATCAGTTTTCCTTTGAAGTCCTTGAACCTAGAGTCATAGAGAAGAGCCCAATCACCCTCTTGAAAAACCTTGTCCTTGATGTTTTTCTCATGCCAAACCTTTCTCTATACTTGAATAACTTCAATGTGTATGAGGGCTTGCATCCTGAGCTCATCCAACCCATTGAGTTGGAGCAACCTCTCCTGTTGTGCCTTTGTAACATCCAAATCCAGTTGTGCTACCATTCTCAAAGTGTTTTACTCAAACTCAATGGAGAGTAGAGCATTCTTTCCATAGACCAAGTGTTTCTGGGAAAACTAGTGTCTTGTAGAACGACTAGCCCTCTAGGTTTGGTAGCTACCCTAGAAACAATAGTTTAAAGCAATTCAATGATTTCTTCTATGTGTAATAGATAAGAGAAAGATAATGGAACCAACCTAGAACTTCTGCTTAATCCCTTGCTTGATCTATCTCCCCCTTGACAGAGCTTGCAACTCCTCCCTGTACTTAACCCGCTTGGAGAGTACCTACACAAGTACAGTAACAAAGAACCGTCAAAGCATCATGATCTATTACAACATAAACATTGCATAATCAGATATATAATGAGCAAATGATAACATTCACAATTGCACAATCATATGGAAGAAAACTTGAAGAACTTTATTAATAGAAGGGAGAATTACAACCCAGTTGTCTGATCCAGCATCATCCTCCCAGCTTCAATCC
>APFE030690943.1:11506-22153 GCA_000404065.3 Pinus taeda | reverse complement strand
AATTTCTGGATGGTTTCTCAGATGGAACTTTTGGGGAATGATGTAATCAGATTAATATGTTCTTTTAGGGTATGAAACAACTCTTTTAGGGGTTGATGAACCCTATTTTATAGACATATAAGCTTGGGGTTGAAGTGCTCAAATATGTCTATAACAGTTTCCCCCTAAAGCATGAAGTCGTAAATCTTGATGTCGGGTGAAATGCTTTATCATGAGGATCCGATGTTTTGAACTGGAAGGTGACCTGCATAAGTTACAATACAATACATCATCATAATATAATTTCATGATCTAGCTGAGGTAGGCATTCCCATGCTCAGCTTTATAAATTCATTTCATGTACATAGATCAGATAGTCGTCTGTAGATGCAGACAGGTGATTCTTCAGATGTAGAGTCAGCATTCCTGGTTCGGATGACTATCTATACAGCGCCTCTGTACATTTGATGTTTTTATATCCCTGAATATATCACAGACTGGATGGATGAAACTAGATCTGGGGTCTTCAAGCTCGTTCAAGCTTCGCTCGATGTACAAGTCAATCCATGTGAAGAAATGTTATGAAGTCAAACATGGAAAGACATCGTCTGATTACCAGCCAATAATGTAAGTTGTTAATAGACGCGAGAGGAATCACCAATAATGATAATGACCCTCAAGGTACTACAATACAATTCACGTGGTGTGAATATATGATCCGATTTCGAACACCACAAAAAATCTTTCGATCGAAGGCCATTGATGTCAACCTGTCGCCGGAAGTGAGAAACTTGCCATTGAGGTATGCAAGCTTCAAAGCACTGAAAGGGGTGTTTCTAAGTCAATTTCTTGGATAATGATCTGATGTCGACAAGAAGCGACTCATCGTAGGAGGGCCTTAATGTATCCCACATCTACTACACGAAATGAAGCAAATGAATTCTAGAGGTGAAAACGGACTGATGACACAAGGTTCAAGAATGGCGGTCATGAAAAAATGAAGGTTGGAGGTATTGCAGTGGATGAGGCATTAACTAGATTGTGAATTCTCAACTGAATGACTCTTGAACATGTCAGCGACACTGAGATGAATTAGTAGCATTAACCCCAAAATATGGATGGTGTGAAAGACCAATGGTGAGATGACCGGTGAATGGAATAACCCAACCCAACTCAATCATGGTGATGAAGTGAAAGTGTCAATGTTCAAGACCGACCTACTACCATAAATTCTTCAAGTTTTTTCCGTTTTTCCCCAATCATTGTTGATCAGTACCTCTTTATTTTTGTCAAGCTTGAGGAGGATAACATATGCTTGTTCTATAATTTTCCCTTCGGGCAAACCTGTCGCTATGTTTTAACGAGTCTAGCGATAGTGAAACTTGGTTTCGTCTAGAATGGACAAATTTGTCGCTATTGTTTTAACGATTTTAATGACAAGTATAACTCGACCCTTTTCATGTTAGAGAGTTTGAAAAGGGACGAGAAGAAAACTCCAGAAGTTCTTTTTCGTAAAATAATCCCTCAGGTTTGAAAAAGGATAAAATAATACAAAATGGATGACTTTTCCAATCACTTTAACGAGCTGAAAAAGACAAGCGCTCGACTTTTTCATAAGATAATACCTCAAGTCCGAAAAAGGATAAAATAACATAGGAGGGATGACATTTCCAATCACTTTAACGAGCTGGAAAGGCCAATTACTCGATAATATTTTCATATTTAAAGAGTTTGAAAAGGGTTTAAAGGAGACTTGGTTTTGAGAAACGAGTGGTGTCTAGGGTAGCCACTGGTTCCAGTGAATTTGGAACTTCTCAAAAAATGTTGAATTTTGTAAAGAGGCTAGCTAAAAAGACCACTCATCGCAACTGTTTCTCAAAAAGGGTAAAACAACCAAGTGAGAGCATATGATCGGCCAAAGGGATGGTGGTGATGGGAGGTACAAAACCAAGGCTCAAAAGGCTGATAGAATGGAAATCACAAAGGTTATTTAGTTGAAGGTGGGTTCATTTTTTTACAAGCTTCAACCATGGAGGAACTATGCTTGGTTTTAGTTTCATTTTTACACGAGCTCGAAATGAAAAAACTAACCAACTAAAAACTAGAATGGCAATCACAAAGGTTAAAAATTGAAAATGGGTTCATTTTTGACAAGCTTGAACCATGGGGAACTATGCTTGGATGTAGTTTCATTTTTACGCAAGCTTGAAACGAAAAACTATGCTTGAAGTCAATTTCATTTTTACACAAGCTCGAAACAACAAAACTATGCTTGAGTTGGTTTGCATGCCCCCAACATGATGAAAGGGAGAGTCTCTTGTAACCAGATGGAAATCACTGTGGTTGGGTAGGACAGTTTCGTCCAGAATAGACAAAACACCTCCTTGGCTTCATCTAGAATAGACAAAGGTGAATGGTGTGTCAAACCAATCACATAAACTACAGGGAAACTTATCTTTACTCTAGGTGCATGCCCCCCAAGCTTAATTGCATTCACCCGACTATCAGGTGGATGGAATGAAGGTTCATTTTTTAACGAGGTTGACACAAGACAACGAACCATCCTCGAGGACCCTTGGTTTAATTTTTTAATGAGGTTGACACAAGGTAAGGAACTATCCTTGAAGCTCAATCACAACTCAAAAGTGGTCATGAAGGAGAGATTTGGTTCCAATGGCCTCAGTACATAATGTACAATATCACTCAATTGATCGTCAGTCGATGTAGGTATGGAACAGGTTGCCACATAATTAACCTGTGGTGGGGATGATACCATTGGTACAAGTGGACCATTTAGGGACGATGGCTTACTAGGAGCTATATTTGGACCGGGAAATGAAAGCTGGTCAACAGTGGCAATCCCGCCTTCATGCAGGAAACAAATCACTCGAAAGAGTGTTGAAACAATAGCTCCCATGTGATAAACATAGTCATGCCCAAGAAGTAAATTGTAATCTAAAGGTCCTGGGACTACCATCACATTCATATAAACAGTTTTTCCTCCCAAAGTGATAGGTAACTGAGGAAGGATCCCTAACGGTTGACTGGTTCCTCTGTTAAAGCCCAACAGATTCTGTGTAACAGGCACAAATGGTGGTGAACTGAGCACATGCCAAGTAGTTGAGGAAAGGATACTCACTGATCCACCTTCATCTATAATAGTGCCAGATACAATCATTTTACAAACTTGTACTATGATCTGGAAAGGCACATAAGATGGAAGGCGGGATCCTGCCAGTCGATTCCAATCAAAGGAAGTGACTAGACTACTTGGAGGGGGTATCGTAGAAATGGGAGGATTAACCCCTTGGGTTATGAGAACTGGAGGATTTTCCTCCTATCTTGATGGAACAGGTGGACTGCCCCCAAGTTCGTTTGAATCTGAGGAAACAAAAAGAGCTTGAGCGGTATCATTTTCACTCTCTTCGGGAAAGGTACAATTAACTGAAGGTGAAATTGGGTCAACTGTTACCTCAACATATTGATTTTGGTTGGGCATAGACTCATAGGATTCATTTTCAGAGAGAGAGGTTTCGACCGACGGTTGATTTAAGTCAGTCGATTCATCACCTAGTGAAGGATTCAGGGAGAGTTTCATGTAACTAGATGGAAGTTGCTGCGGTGAAGTAGGATGGTTATTCAATACTCTTTTGGCTTCATCCAAATAGGGACAAAGGTGAAAGGGGTGTATACCTTTACATAACCTACATGGAAGCTTGGTTTTTCCCTTCTGTCCATGAACTTTACTATCAAGTTGATGGTGTGTTACCAACATGATCTATAGAGGTTGATGACACGGGATGGTGTGAACGAGAAGACCATTCTTTCAAGATCCAAGGAACATAAGGAAAATTTCGATGAAAATGGTCTCCTGTACACACTATGCATGGATATTTGACTTTGTCAGGCTTAATGAACATATTTTCATCAAATGTTGCATTCAAAGCAATGCTTTCTTGGTTGCCCCCTTGCTGAATGGGCTTCTTCTTCTTCTTCTTCCCTTTCCTCTTATTCTTAGCCACCTGGTTACTAGTATCAATAATTTCACCAAGCGAAGAGGAAGGAGGGGAGGGAGAAACAAACGAGGAAGAAGGAAAAGGGTCAATGTTAGGATCAACTGGAGGTTGATTTTGTCCAGTTGGAGGTGTACTTGATTTCAGAGAAGTCTTGAAATTTTGAACCAAGGAGGTTGAAAACAACCATACTAGCAGGAAAATGGTAAATCTCAGAAGGGACAATGTAGCCATATAAGGAACACCAATATTTCCGAAAGAAGGAAAAGGACTAGGATTCCCGTCAAAAGGGATTCCTTTATCAGTGGATTCCGAATTTGTATCCATATATCTCAACCTAAGATCAACTAAGGAATAGGAATGTGATCCAGGTGGATGTTGGTGGCCACCCACCTATCCCATTTGGACCCCCACAATTGTCTCTTTCAGCATTTTCAGTTTCCTTAATTGTAGCACAACTTACTATTTTTAGCAGTTTTTCGGGTCCTGAACTTCCGAAGCCGTTTTGAGGCCCTAAACGACGTTTTATTGAGAATCCGGGGGCAACATGGGTCCATAAAATGGACCGATGTTGCCTGTTACAACAATGATAGTGCTCGAATAGATCGTTCTAATGAGCTATTGTATGCGTCAAACGGAGATCGTATGCCAAAGTTACGACCCCGGGAAATTGATGTACCAATTTACCCAAAACGGGGCCCACAATTTGGCGTTCATCTTCTAAGGGTCGGTTTTGGAATGTGAAGGGTTTTCCATTGTTTCTCAATAATAAATAGGCCTTCGAGCCTCATTGTAACACAAGTTCGGAACAGTTCAGAGACATGTAGCCGCACATCTCTTCTCAGAGATAAGCTACCATAGTCCTAGCTGGTTTATTTCCAATTCTGGTTATAAGCATATTTCGGTATTTTCCATTAATGAAATGAAGTGTTATTTCCGCTGCATCTCTTTATTTATGGTTATCGCATCTCTGTATTTATGGTTATCTCTGTAATCTATTGCGTTCCTGTTTAAATCCGGATCAACATCCTTGACTGCTTTCATTGGGACAAATGTTGTGATTTCTTATTGTAGCAGATACATACGAAATGCCTTCAAAGCCTTGACTAGTGAATAGACTTGTTTCTCCAAGATGTTATATTTAACCTCGGCATCCCTCAGAATTTGTTTGGAGAAGGCGATGGGTTATTCATAACCATCTTTACTCTTCTATAGTAGAATTGTGCCAATAGTATGCGGAGAAGCAAAAGAGAAGATATAGAAAGGCGATGAATAGTCGAGGTTGACCAATATGGGGGCTTCAGGCAAAGATTATTTAATTCTAATGAAAGAATCTCTAAGGGGAAGGGCTCCACTTGACTTCATTTTCCTTCTTAAGCATGTCCATAATAAACTTGACTATTTTTGCATTGTTGGGTATGAACTTCCTCAAGAAATTTATTCTCCCCAAAAACGCTTGGACCTCTTTCTTATTCCTGAGTAGAGGAATATGACTAATGGCTTCGACTCGTTTAGGATCGATCCTCACACCTTCGTGGGCTACTATGTGTCCTAGTAGCTTCCCCTCACTTAGGGTGAACTGAGATTTCTTAGGATTTGAAGAAAGACCATGCCTCCTGCATTTCTCAAAGGTGAGCTTCAAGTGGAGGATGTTCTCTTCATCATTCTTAGAAAAGAATGTGATATTTTCTAAATAAACCATCAGAAATTTGTCTTTCTCCCCTACAAAAGTTATGTCCATAGCTCTCTAAAATGTGGCCCCTTAATTAATAAGACTGAAAGGCATGCAAGCATACATGAATGTTCTCCATAGGATGGTGAAAACAATATTTTTCTGATCATCAGGATGGAGTGCCACTTAGTTGTGACCAAAGAACCCATCCATCATGGACATTCTGACTGAGCTGACCACCTTCTGTAATATATAATCCATATTAGGCACTGGATAGTTGTCTTTCAATGACACCTTTTTCAGATTCCGAAAATCTACACATAGCCTTATTTCTCTATTCTTTTTCCAGACTGGGACTAAGTTGGCCACCCATTCATAGTAACTTAAAGGCACTATGATTTTTTTCTATATAATCTTTCTCACTTCTTTTCCAATGGAGGGGAGAAAGAGTGGATCTATCTACCTAAGTTTCTTCTTGCATGGTTTTATTCCACTCTTTAAAGCAATCTTATTTTGAATGATGCTAGTATCAAATGCTTTTAAATCCTCATAATACCAAGCAAAAACATCCTTGTAGATTTTGAATAGATTTGAATACCTTTGTTTGTATTGCAAGGGGATTCCTTTTGATACACTGATCATCTGGGGTTCCTCCTCTGAGTCAATATTTCAATCTTCTACTTGATCATCCATCTTAGGAGCCATTGGTTTGGAGGCTATGCCATCCTTATTAAAAAGCCTTTCCAGTGGGACTAGTCTGCAAGGGATGGTATTCCCTTTTAATTATAGAATTTTGCACCCAGCCACTGTGTCTTCCCACTAAGTGGTTTCTTGATATGCCTCTTTCTCTTCTTCTTGATAAATGGTGGAGTTAGCAAACTCCCCATTGACTTTTATGAACCGTTTCACCTACTCGTCGTCCTCGAATACCAGCTAATGCTTGACATTAATAGGTATAGAGGGTCTGTATCTGAATTCTACCTCATACCTGAGGAGTGGATTTTGAGGGGGCCTAAAACTGCTTGCCACTACAACAAGGGAGCCAGCCATTTTGTTTCCTTCTCTGGGTAGAAATTGGATATTAAATTCCAACAAGAAGTTATCGATTAAATCCCACACTTCAGTCTGGTAAGTCCTCAGTCTAGGGTGTTTGGCCTGGCACTGATTTATGATTTTCCTTACAACCATCTTAGAGTCTCTATAGACCATTAGGCATTAAATATTCATATTATTTGCCATTTATAACCCAAGGAGAAATGCTTCATACTCTACCACGTTGTTGGTTGCCTCAAACTCCAGCCTGAATGAGAGGGGTATCAGGCTACCCTTAAGAGATACTAGCAATACTCCTCCATTTCCCTCTTTGGAATTTTCTCCGTCAAATTATAATTTCCATACTTTGCTTTCATTTGCATGTTGGTGTTATAATTGCCTTGTTAGGTGTATTGATGTTTCTTCTAAGATATATTCTTCCAGGAATAGGCAGGAGAGGTCACTTTCTTTTCCATGCATTAGGGATTTTTCTGAGCCTTTAGCTGAGGTCATAGTTTTTACACATCTGGACTCTTTGTACAACCTCCTTTGTTCACCTCCAAAAGTGGGAATAGTGGCATAAGTTAGATCTAACTTGATAGAGTCCCCCACCTTGGAACCTCAAAATCTAAATAGGATCATGCCGGACCGAGGGGGAATATATGCCACTACTATGTCCATTACCATTCTCTTCACAGGGATCTGAGACAGGTTTACCACCAAATCCTTTATCACTCGCAAGAATTTGATCGTCTTAGAGTCAAAGGAGTATAGGTCCTTGTAGGGCCTGGTGATCTACAAGCCCAGTTGTTCCATCACTGGTAGGGGCATGAGGTTATGCGAGGCTCTGAAATCCAACATGGAATTATGCAATAAGAAGGCATGGATTACTAGAGTCACGTAGAAGGGTGCAGTAAAAGGATCAAGCTCTTCCACATGCGGCCCAAAAACAACCATTGACCTCTCCTCTTGAAGGTTTAAATTGTCATGGGTTGGTATTGAGGTGGATGGATACATGAAATGAGAGACTTAAGCTCAATAGGTAAGCTTCTTTAGAAGTTAAATCAGAGGAATAATAATCTTTACCTTTTCAAGCTCCTTCTGAAGATTGAATGTAGGTTAGATTTTTTCTATACCTCCCAAATCTACTTCTCCTTCCTTATCACTGGAAATTTTTAGCAGAACATGTGCCTTCTTGTCTGTGTGTTCCTTAGAACTATTTCTTTCCATACTTGAGGAGACTTTAACCTTGGATGAGTAAGGATTCATCTTACCCCTCCCTTTATCTGGTACTAGGGGAATATCTTGGGAGAAGTTCCCTCTTGTTGTTCTGGTTCCCTTGACCTCTTTCTCGAAGATCTTAGATCATACTTTCAGTATGGTTGTGCTTACATGAAGTATGCAAACTATTTACAATAATAATCTATATCCTCCTCATTTGTTGTTTCTTCTCTATCATTACGGGTTTTCTAGTGAGCCATATTTTCATGTTCTTCTTTAGAGAAAGTGGAATACAAGTTTCCCTGCATCTCATGTGTATCCAATGATTGTTCATCAAGATCATCTTCTAAATATATTGGATGAGGGATCTGATCAATTTGTTCCTTTCTATTGCTTGGAAGTATCTGCAATAGAGGCCTTCTATATTGGGGTTATAACCCCGGTTGTTGCCTTGAGCATTCTGTTTGGAGAGACTTTTTTTTCTCAAGGTCAAGCTTTCCAACCTTATGTGATAGACTCTTGATGAGTTTATCCAGTTCATCCCACTTTGGGTCTGGTGATTCTTTAGTTTGATCATAGGAGGATGCATCTTATTTCCCTCTTTTATTCTCAATAAGTTCCTACTTTCCTCTTGACTTCCCGAATGAGGTGAAATTTTCTTCCACCTTAGGAACATCAATTTGGAGTTGATCCAAAGTGGGAATCTTCCTTTCTCTTAAGGTAAAACCAAATTAAGATTCAAAGGCTTGCAAAAAATCTACACGAACAGTAGCTGGAGGAGGATTTATCTCACGAGGAAGGTTATTATACTTCATATTTAACCTTCTTATAAATTCTGATATATCCTCTTTTGGCTTCTTCCTTATAAAGTTAAACTCCGTGAGAAAGTACTCATGATTTCTCTTTTCAACTCATTTTTGTGTGAAAGAGTTTTCAAGTTCATCCTAGGTGGTGATGGAGGCATTTGGTAGGGTTTTAAACCATTTTCTGGCTTCTCCATCAAGGGATTGTATAAAGAATTTCAGGACCACATCCAGTTGTTCTACGTTTAGATTCTCAGAAAAGGCACAAAAGGCTTCAATGTGTCTTTATGCAGTGTTTTCATCCTCCCCATTGAACCTAGCTAGAAGCTTTAGGTAGTCCTAGGGCATAACACTTAGGGGTTGAGGTAAATTAAGAGGCACATATTTATTCAGCACAAAAATCGGAACAACCATCTAAATCAATGGAGGGGGATTGAGATTTTCCTAAGGAACTTGGGCCAAAAACATAGTGGTTGGAGTGGCTAGACTGAAAGTAGGGCATGTAAGGGTTTTAGGAGTAATTCCTGAGTATTGAGTAACAACAGGTTGAGGCCTGGATGAGGATGCCACAAATATTGATGAGACAGTAGCACAGGTAGTAGGAGTTTTCTCCTTCTCTTTCCTAAAAAATAATTTCTCTGGGAAAGATGCAAACGAGGTTTTCTACTGAGAAGTATTTGAGTGAGTGTGAGGCTTTTTAAAATCCACGATGATAAATGATAATGGGGTTTGTGGAGTCACCAAGGTGATGTGGATTCAATTAGAATGCCTTTGCTCACCTACACAAAGAGTTCTCAACTTGTCATATCCCAGGGGAAAATCCTTCAATACATTCCCTGACAACGATGCCAGAAGATGTTGTCACTCTGAGAGATAGCCTCAAATTGCTTACAAGACCAATGCGTGGGCACATCTAGATTCCATGTGTTTGATATGATTCTCTAGAAATTGGAGACATCACACACACACACACACACACATATATATATATGGAATGGGTTGGCTCATTCATCTGAAGGTATAAGTCATGTATTTCTGGTACTTCTTCACATATCTAGTTTACAAAAATATGGGCATAAAATAGTGGAGGCCGAGTAGTTCAAGGACTTACATTTTAATAACCTTTTATAGAGCAATGAGAGAGAATAAGAGGAAAGATCAACTAATCACATAGAGCTTAAATCATCAAGAATTCTACATTTAACAAATAGTGCTTTAAGCATTAAGAATTTCTACACTTATTTGAGTTACGGGTAGATATAATGGACAAAAGAGACGTTGAATGTTATGATTCATGTAGCACAATTTTAAAGATATAATCTCAATAATCCATACATGCACATGCATTAATAAGTCAACACAAATGAATATGCGGGGAAGTATGAAATATTTCTAGCAACTATGATTTTGCATGAGATCAGAGAAGAAAAATGAACATAATGGGTTTTAATAGAGGTATAGCATACTATAATACTCGAAGAGGGAATCACCACCATTTACTTGATATTCTAATAGATCTTTATTATAAGTTTATATATTCTGAAAGTAACATGTAGCTTTTTCTTTAGGATTTTTGAACCTTTGTAAAGTGTTTCTTCCCCCTATTTATATGGAGAAGGGAGCGTTGAACATTTATTACAACAAAATATCTTCGGCAGAGTCTCAATTGTTAGGTTGACTAGCTGCCTTGGCCATGGATGGCTCTGTGGCCGAAAAACATTACAAAATATTAATTGCCTCACTAAAGGGTGGCACATTACACGATACCAAAAGTCAACAATCATATAAAAGCGCTAATAAAATATCTCCATGCCCATCCCTGTTTGGGTTTCAAAATGTCACTCATTACCATACATTTTTCACCTATGCTTCCATTATATCACCCATTATTCACCACCATGTCACTTCATTTTCCCTATTATTCACC
>APFE030690928.1:76231-178759 GCA_000404065.3 Pinus taeda | reverse complement strand
TAATCAAAGCCTACATAACAATAATAATGTAAGGGCACAATAATAACAATAGTGGGCTTCTATGGGGCACAATAGTAACAATATGGGCACAACAATATTAATAAGGGGTACAACTACAATAATAATGGGGTAATAACTAGTATTATGGGGACCCAAAAAGTAGTTTTCATTCGAGAACTTCTGGGAGATGATGTAATCAGTTGACCTTGTTCCTTTAGGCAGTGAAGCAACACTTTTAGGGACTTAGGAGCCCTCAGTTTATGGACATTTATGATTGGGCTTGAAGTGCCCAAAAATGTCTATAACACCCCCACATGGGTGCCTTTCCACTATTCGGTCAAGCGCTCCATCGATCTAACCCAAGGTGTGTTGTTACCCAATGGACCAATCTATCGATGCTCTGTTTTGGAGAATGATTAAACCAAGAGGAAAATTTAGGAGCTTTTATAGAAAGGTCACATTTGGCCAAGTTCATCACCCCGTGGGAGCCCGATCGTGTTGGTACAGAAGAAGGATGGGACTTGGAGACTCTATATTGACTATCCGGTGTTGAATAAGATGACTATCCAGAATTGGTACTCGATCCCATGGATTGATGACCTTCTGAACCAACTCATGGGAGAAAAATATTCCAGCAAGATTGACTTGAAGTCAAGATATCACTAGGTACCAATCAAAACCTTAGATATGTGGAAGACTTCCTTCAAAGCCAAGGAGTGATCCAAGTGGATGTTGGTGGCCACCCACCTATACCACTTGGACCCCCACAACTGTCTCTTTCATTTTTTCAGTTTCCTTAATTGTAGCACAATCTACTATTTTTAGTAGTTTTTCAGGTCCTAAACTTTCGGAGCTATTTTGAGGCCCAAAATGATGTTTTTTGGGACACTTGAGCACAACATGGGTCCATGGACCAACATTCCTCTTTCAAAAGTTGTACTCCTAAGGTAGATATTTTTAACGAGATATTGTGCACATCAAACAAAGATCCTATGCCAAAATTACGACCACAGGAAGTTGATGTACCAATTTACCTAAAATGGGGCCCATAGTTTGGCGTTTCATGTCCTAGGGTTAGGTTTTTGGATGTTTAGGGTTTTCCATTATTTCTCAACAATAAATAGGCCTTCGAGCCTCATTGTAAGATAGTTCAGAGGCATGTAGCCGCCACATCTCTTCTCAAAGATAAGCTACCATCGCCCTAGCTAGTTTATTTCCATTTCTATTCGTAAGCATATTTTAGTATTTTATAGTAATGAAATGAAGTATTATTTATGTTGCATCTCTGTATGTATGATTATATCTATAATTTTTTGTGTTCCTGTTTAAATCCAAATTAGTGGTATCAAAGCGGTCTGCTCTTTCTCTGTCCTTCTTTGCATGTCCCCAACAAGGTTGAGATATAACGAGTTGGGGCTTGAACTGGTCGAAACTTTGCAAGACCAGCCTCACAAATCCCGATGCCTCCCATGGAAGATGAAAAGAAAGATGAGGGGGCAAGAGATCCTAACAAACTCTTGCTTGAAGAGGCCCTCGAGTGACAACGAAACGCGATGATGGACAACTTTGCCCGGATCCTTCAGCGGCTACCCAAGGGTGACACATCTACTTCCAGCAGCTACTCTAGAAGCGCCACACCCTTTAAGGTACCAGTTAACTTTGAAATTCCAATATGTGAGGGTTAGTTAGATGCAGACCCTGTAGATAAATGGTTAAATATTCTAAAAGGGTATTTTTCTCAAATCTGCCCCCCACGTCAAGGACTAGTGGGAAACCTACTGCAAGGAGAAGGATGAAAGTACAACCTCACTATTTTGAGCCACACCCACTTGGAATTCATTCCAGGCTGCCATCAAGGAGAAGTAATACCCTATCAGAAGCTATGAGGATCAATACATAAAGTGGACCACGCTACAACAGGGAAGAGACCAAGATGTGCCGAAGTTTACCAATATTTTCCATACCCTTTGCACAAAGTTGGGTATCAAGGATATAGAGCAGCATTTGGTACTCAAATACCGCAGCTCCCTACATAGGTACATCCAAGATGAAATAGAATTCCTGAACATCTCCTCACTTAGCACGACCTACCGATATGCTGTCAAGATCGAGAAAAAGTTTAAACAAAATAAGCGATACTTTGGATCTGCGAATCTGAAGCAAGGGAAAGGTGCCCCCAAACTACAAAACAGAGGACAAAGTGAAGGCAGAGTGGCCCAGAACAACCCACCAAAACTGCAAGCAAAGAACAATGTCACAAAGCAGAAAAAGGACACAGGAAAGTGGTGTATGATCCATAATAGCTCCACTCACAACAAAAGTGAGTGTCGGGCCAAGAAGTCACTGTTGAACGAGCTAAAGGTTTCAGAATCAGATGCATGTTCTAACTCTGGGTCAGAACCTGACAAGGGGAATGAGAAAGGGAAGCAAATTATCGATGTGGAGCCCAATGCCACCATTGCCACCATGAAGATCCAAAAGGAGCAACCCAAAGATCTAGAGGAGGAGGAGCGTCTCTTCCACTACCAGATGTGGGAAAAGGGCTCCTTGCTATAGTTTATTGTCAATAATGGGAGCCAAAAGAACCTCATTTCAGTAGAGGTCATGAAGTGTCAAGGCTTACCAACTAGAACACATCCACAACCGTACACCATCGGGTGGCTTCACTAAGGACGAGATCTTCGAGTCCACCAACAATGTCGCCTTCCCTATAACATCAAGCCCTTCACAAATGAGGTATTGTGTGATGTTTCACCTCTTGATGTTTGTGATGTATTGTTAGGCTAAACATAATTATGGAGGCGACATGATGTGTATGAGTCAAGGCCTTGTGTTGCTATTATTTCTTTGGGTAATTCATTATACAGGATACAGAGGTAGCCCGACCTACTGGAACCTATTTAATCACTACTCAGAAATGCAGCAAGCTCATCTTGCTGACTAGGAAATTCATTTTTTGTCTGGTTTTGCAAAGTAAGGGGAAGATCATCATCATGTCCATGACCCCCAGAAAGGGTTCCTCCACGTAGCAACAACATCAGATGGATATGGTCCTGAAAGCAAACATGAACATGTTCTCCTCATCCACAGGGAAACCGTTGCACTATAGGGTCAACCATTCATTCGATCTGACTCCTAGAGAACCTCTACCCAACAGGTCGATATATCACCACTCCGTTCTGAAAAATTCCAAGTACAAGCAGTGACATTATCAACACCATGCACCGCACAAGTTTCAAGTGGGTGACAAAGTCTGGTTACATCTGCAGAAAAAGTAACTTACAAGAGCCCATCAGAAGCTCAGACTACTCTGAACACCAGTACTAAGGCTGTGGGAAACAATGCTTTAGAGCACAAAATTCTCCCATTCCTTCACCTGTACTTAGTGTTCAATGTGGACCACCCCCAACCAAGCTTCCCACCATTACTAGACACATCAGAGGTTGCAAAACAATTCACCAGGGACAAAGTTCAACAGAAGTTTCCTCATCTCATGGAGGAACTCAATGCAATGGGGACCATTGCTTCCTAAGCAGGGAGGAATGATCCATGTGGGTCTTGGTGGCCACCCACCTATCCCACTTGGACCCCACAACTGTCTCTTTCAGTTTTTCACTTTCGTTAATTGTAGCGCAATTTACTATTTTAGCAGTTTTTTGGGTCTTGAACTTCTGGAGCCATTTTGAGGCCCTAAACGATGTTTTTTGGGAAAACTAGGAGCATCATGGATCCATGGACCCATGTTTCTCTTTTGAAAGTTATAGTCCTCGGATATAGCTTCCTAAAAAGATATTGTGCGCATGAAACGGAGATCATATGCCAAAGTTATGACCCCAAGAAGTTGTTGTACCAATTTACCCAAAACAGGGCCCAAAGTTTGGCGTTTCATCTCCTAGGGTTACGTTTTTGGATGTTTAGGGTTTTCCATTGTTTCTCAACAATAAATAGGCCTTCAAGCCTCATTGTAAGATAGTTCAGAGGCATGTAGCTACCACATCTCTTCTCATAGATAAGCTAGCATCACCCTTGCTAGTTTATTTCCATTTCTGTTTGTAAGCATATTTCAGTATTTTACATTAATGAAATTAAGTATTATTTATGCTGCATCTCTGTATGTATGATTATATTTGTAATTTTTTGCATTCTTGTTTAAATATAGATCAAGGATAGCCTTCATGAGGCTAATGGATGACATATTATGGCCATTCACCAACTCATTTGTAGTGGTATACTTGGATGACATCCTGATCTTCAGCCAAAGTTGTGAAAAGCACCTCCACCACATCTAACAGGTTCTACAAACACTGCAAAACACAAGATATGTGCCAATTTGGAGAAATGTACTTTTGGCATGACCCATGTTCAGTATTTGGGATACATTATTGATGAACAGGGGGTGCAGGTGGATCCAACAAAGATCCAAGTCATTCAGGATTGGCCAGCCCCAACCACTCTAACAGAGCTCCACAACTTTCTAGGTCTTGCCAACTTCTACCATTGGATTGTGTTGGAGTTCTCTCATATCACTTATCCCTTGATTCAAGTCACCAATGGAGGAGAAAAAGAAAATTATTTTTTTCTAAACCTCAACAGAAGGCATTCACATAGTTGAAACATCACCTCTGCTCTACACTAGTGCTCACATTACCATACTTGCAACAACAATTTGAGATTGAGATAGATGCCTCTGACTATGCTATTGGGGTAGTCCTTACTCAATAGGGGCATCTAGTGGCATATCATAGTGAGACACTTTCAGACACAGTTCGGAAGTATCCCATTTATGATAAAGAGATGTGTTCGATTGTCTAGGCCTATGGATAATGGAAGCATTACATTTTGGGGAAGGAAACAATCATCCACACATACCACTGACCCTTGCAATCCATACAAACGCAAGGGATGTTGAAAAATGATCGCTATTAGAAGTGGTCCACATACTTGTAACAATTCAATTTGAATATCAAGTATAATAAGGGCAACACAAATAATGTTATAGACTGCCTCAGCCGACCACTGATCATGGTGTTATCTACCTTGCTCAACTCTTGTGGGCATGAGACTTCTGATTGCCCACTTCTCTACAAAAGCGATCCAGAATTTGGCCACACATACCATATTCCCTTGGGGAGTTAACAAGTTCCAGGTTTTCACCTCCAGGATGCCCTATTATGCCACCTAAGACACCCTTGTGTTCATTCAAGCAAGTGTTCCAAGATTATTTGGGAAGCACACTACAGTCGAGCCACTGGGAATTTCAGAGTTGAGAAAATGGTGGTAGTGTTGCAGAAGTAATTCTATTGGCCGAATCTTCAACAAGATGTCAGGAAGTACGTCAGATCTTGCACTGCCTGCACCATTGCCAAACCGACCATCGAGAAGTAATGCCTCTATACTTTGCTACCTACCCCTAGTTGACCTTGGGAATCCATCTCCATGGATTACATGTCAAGACTTCCTTCTACTAAGCATGGCAATGACTGTGTTTTTGTGGTCGTCGACTGATTCTCGAAGATGGCCATTATGGTAGCCTGCAAGAAGAGTATCACAGCAGAGGCCACTGCTAAACTCTTCTTTGAACGAGTGCAGGTACACTTGGGATCCCACAGTCTATCATCTCAAATCGAAACAATAGGTTCCTCAGTACATTTTGGTCTAGTCTCTGGTTGATGCTAGACACCAAGCTCACTAAGTCCACAACTTTCCATCCCCAAACTAATGGCCAGACAGAGGTCATCACCAAGATGATCGTACACATTCTTCAGATCACTAGAATTACTGAATCAAATCATCATGAGTATTCTTAAGGATGATTCTAGTTATTGGGCCAAGAATTTGTTATTGAAGGGGCTTGTGATCAATGTTGTGGTGACTCTGCAAGAGGCCAAAGACTTGCAATGCATTTCAAAGAGATTTTGATTAGTGGGTAGCTTATGATGCAGAGTGACCTAGATGTGCTTATCAACAAACTCAATTGTCATCTACATGATTTGGATATTCTCATAAAGAGCAGACTTTTGAGGAATCTCAGGTTGTCAAGCCTGGATTCTAGTAGGGATGCCCTGGTTTTTTTGTCAAGGGTTTGTTTGCAAGTCTTAATATTGGTAATATTGAACTCAAAAAACAGGCCTTGATTTCTCTTGTACAATTTTTGGAGGACATGAATATTTTGTTTGTGGTAGATGGAGTGGATATTCTTTACATGGTGCATTTTCTCTATTTACATAATGTTGCTATCACAAAATATGAAACTATTACAGTGTTGATTCTGGCGCAGTTTGATGTCTTCAAGGCATTTGTTTTTGCACAAAGTGTTGTGCCACCATTGATTAGGTTGTTGGAATCTGGAACTTCTTTGTGCAAGGAGAAAGTAGTTAAGGCTCTATAGGGATTGAATGTTGACTTTGAGGAGAGTAATTGAGATTGTAATAGTACTTGAATTTGAAGAAGATGATGGAGTGGAAGTAGTGGCAAAAGTATATGGCCTATTAGTTGGATTTGTAGAAACAGAAGATTCATTTTATTGTACAATACTTTTTTGGGTTTTCTTGTTGTGCACCTTGATTCCAATGCCATTCTTTTATTTCATCAAATAAAACATCTCACTAAAACTTTTTTTTGTTATTTTTTAGATCATGCAATCATCCCTTTTCCCATCACAATAGCCAATAAAAGTTATTTTAACACTTTTATCATTTAGTTCTTTTTCATTTTTTCAACAAGTACATGAGAATAACCAATACAAAAAAATACTTTCAAATGAGAAAAACTAACTTTTCTTTTAACCCATGCATATGGAGTCATATTTTACAAACTTCTTATTGGACATCTATAAAGAAAATAAATAGATGTAGTTATAGCTTCAACAAAAAAGGTATCTAGTCCGCTAACTTCCAACATGCTCCTAGCCATCTTAATAATTGACCTATTCTTTTGTGGAGCCACACCATTCTATTGGGGGTATAACTTCTTTGTAATTGGCTTTGAATGACAATTTTTTTGCAATAACAATTAAATTCATTAGAAGTGAATACTCCCCATAAATCTATGCTTAATGTCTTCAAGACATAACCACTTTCCTTCTTAGCAACCTCTAAATTGTCAAACAATAACAAATGCATCAAATTTTTGTTTAATATAATATATTAAAATCATCAACAAAAATAATAAAATAATTATTTTGTTGAGAGAAAAATGTTTGCATGCGACCACGTATATCTACATGCACTAACTCCATTGCTTTTGTATAACCATTTTCTACCAAATGCCACAAATCTTATGAGAAACAATGTCTTCATTTTAATACTCCAAAAATCATAATCGTCACCTTTGAAGATTAACATTTAAGATTGAGAAATATTAACATCATTATTGTTATTAGCAATATATGCATCACCATACATTACGAAAAAGTCAGAATAGACAAAAAGATAAATGAATGAAATTAATCATGAATAATATGAATGAAATTAACCATGAATTGTGTTGTGTGCAGTAGTGCTCTCTTTGAAATAGGTCAAATAAAACTTCAAATGTCAAACTCCCCATCTAAACAGATGATAATTTTAAATATAAAATAAAAAATATATATAATTGAATCAATAATATATAGGTGAATTTAAACTTGAAATGTAAAACTCCATCTAAAAAAATAATAATTTTAAATATAAAATAAAATAAAAATATAATTGAATCTAAAATATAATAATAAGCCAATAGTAAAGAAAATTATATCCTTATATACTTAAACAATCAGAGAACACAAGACATAGGTGATTGAACAGAACACAAGCACAATCACACAGAACACTTTCTCATTCAATTGCAAAAGAGGGTTTTTATATACAGTGGAGAATTTTCTGGAGTTGGTGATGGTGTCTTCTTCAGGAAGCTATCTAGCTCTCGAAACTTCCGTTGAATTCTCCAGAAGAAGCTAGACTCTACATTTAATGTAGGTGGTTGGAATTATTAATGTTTTCCAACACTCCCCCTTAATTCCAACCATATGGCAAATATACTATAGCACAATACATAAGACACTGTAAACATACTCTTAATTGTCATGCCTATTGGTCTAAGTCTCAGCTAGGCTTACAATATAATCTTGATTTTCTACAACACATAACTTACTTCTACAAAGCTAAAATTTTTCCTTTGCAAGAGGCTTAGTGAATATGTCAGCTACATTCTCATTTGTATTACAGTATATTAGAGAAATTTCTTTTGATTGGACCTTTTCTCTTACAAAGTGATATTGTGTGTCTATATGTTTGACCTTGCATGACATACAGGATTGTTCCCCAGTTTGATGGTGCTTTGATTATCACATTTGATCACTGTAGGTTCTTGTTCACCTTCACCAACATCTTCAAGTATTCTTCTGAGCCATATAGCTTCACAGGTGCCACTACATAATGCTTTATATTCTACTTTAGTTGATGACAAGGAATTTGTTGCCTATTTCTTACTGCTCCATGATATAGCTCCCAATCCTATATTGAAGACGTATCCAGTGGTGGATTTCTTGTCATCTGGATTTCCAGCCCAGTCAGAATCAGAATGACTTGTCAATTCAACATTACAAGCATTATTATATTCAATACCAAAATTGATAGTTCCCTTTAAATATCGAAGGACCCTTTTTGTAGCTATCGAATGGATTTCATGAGGCTTAGCCATGAACTGACTAAGTATGCTTATTGTATAAGCAATGTCTGCTCTAACGGTAGTGAGATAATTTAGTCTTCCCACTAATTGTTGATACAATGTTCCATTCACCTCTTTTGTTCCATAATCACTTCTTAATTTGATATTTTGTTCCAATGGAGCACTCACTCCTTTACATCCATTCATATGAAATCTCTTTAGTACTTAATTTGTATATTTTCTTTGTGTGATTAAGGTTCTTCCATCATCTCTCCAAACTTCAAGACCTAGACAATAGTGCATCTCACCAAGATCCTTCTTCTCGAATTCCCGTGATAACTTAATTTTTATATCTGTAATAAATTTATCAGCACTCCCTATTATTATTAGATCATCAACATATATAGAGAGCAATACTATATCCTCACTTCTATCTGTGTTGACATACAAATTGGGATCATTTTTACCTTTTTTAAAATCTTTGCTGAAAGAAGAATTTGTCGATTTTCTCGTACCAATATCTAGGGGCCTGTTTTAGTCCATATAAGGCCTTTTTCAACTTGCATACAAGATGTTCTTGACCCTTCTTTACAAATCCTTCTAGTTGAACAAGATAAATCTCTTCTTTTAAGTCACAATTTAGAAAAGTTGACTTTACATCCAATTGAGGTAGCTTCCATTCATATTTAGTTGCCAATGCTATCATTATTTTGATTGTATTCATTTTTGCAACCAGAGCAAAGGTATCTTCATAATCTATACCTTATTTTTGTGAATAAACTTTTGCAACCAATCTTGCCTTATACTTGTCTATGCTACCAACTGCATTAAATTTTGTCTTGTACAACCATTTTGATCCTATAGGGACTTTATTTACAGGTAATTATGTTAATTCCCAAGTTTCATTTTTCATTATAGAGTCATATTCTTCTTTCATAGCTTCCATCCATTCTTTATGATTTTTCGCTTTTTCATAATTTAAGGGCTCAAAAACAGTCATTACTTGAGACATTAAAGCATAATATTTATACCTGATTGGGGCTTGAATCTGTCATGTTGACCTTCTTAGAGGTTCATTACTTTGTGGAGTACCTTCTCCTTTTCTTCTCTGTGGAGTGCCTTCATCATTTCTTCGTGGACTTTGATTCCTTGATGTGTCTTTTGGAATGCCCATGTGTTCTTGAACTTGAGTTGATTCCACAACTTCTTCTTCTTCCTTAAAGCTTTCATAAGGAGACTACCATATATTATGTTCATCTTCTTTTATTTGTTTATCTACATGCTCATGAAATATAACATCTTTACTTGCAAAGACCTTGTGAGTACTTGGATCATACATTTTATATGCTTTTTGATCAATGCAATATCCAATAAAAATACATTTGATGGCTTTGGCATCTAACTTTCTCCTATCCTCTTTAGGAATATGAGCAAAGGCCTTGCATCCAAATATCCTTAAATGACCAACTTTAGGTTTAAAACCATAAAATGCTTCAAATGGTGTTTTGTGCTCAAGATACTTAGTAGGGCTTCTATTTTTAAGATATACACTTGTATTAATGGCTTCAGCCCAAAAAACATTAGAAAGTCCTTTACTTTTTAACATACTACGAGCACATTCAACTAATGTTCTATTCTTTCTCTCAGCTACTCCATTTTGTTGAGGTGTATGTGGTACTGTAAATTCTTGCATAATTCCATTTTGTTTGCAATATTTAATAAAATCTCCTGAAGAAAAGTCAAGGCCGACCCATTTGGAAATAGTATAATTGTTTTTAATTAAAATAGAATATTAAAGAAATGTTTTTTAAATGGTTAAATAGGACAAACTACCCGCAAAACCAATGACTTCAACATCAACGACCATCTTAACGATCAATTTCTATTCTAAACAATTATAATATTAAAAGTTATTGTTGCTTTTAGATGTAATGTAAGTATATAAACAATTTTAAATGCTGGCTTAATTAAAAAATAGAAAGAAAAAAATTAAAAGTGAAAATTTAAAGTTGATATGATGAGTGAAAACATTTAAATGTTATTTTAATTAATCATACAAAGTTAAAGTAATAAAAATAATAAAAATCAATTTGTTATATTTTGATTTTGTGAATAGGCTTTGTTACAATACCATGGGCCAATACCATGGCTTACGAATGCCACATGCCAAAAAAACATAAGTTTTTCACAATCAAAATATTTTAGAACAATATGAAAATATTATTAAGCATGGATATTCACCCCCACCTTACCATGGATATTATTAACATGTAAATAGACTTTGCTACAATACCATAGGTCAATACCATGGCTTAACAATACCACATGCCAAAAAAACACAATTTATTTCACAATAAAAATATTTTATAACAATATAACAAGATTCTTGATCATGGGTATTCACCCCCACTTTGTCATTGATATTATGAACTTGTGAGTAAGCTTTGTTAATAATAGCTTGGGCTAATACCATGGCTTATCAATAGCACATGCCAGAAAGTCATAACTTATTTCACAATCAAAATATTTTTCAACAAAAATGACAAGAACCATGGATATTCACCCCCACTTTACCATTGATATTAGTAACTTGTAAATAGGATTCGTTACAATAATATGGGCCAATACCATGTCTTATCAATACCACATGCCCAAAAATCATAACTTATTTGACAATAAAAATATTTTATTTTAATTTAATTTTATAATATTTTTTTAATTGTAGCTAAAAGGAAAAATGTTATAATTACTTTTGAGATATATCTATCCTCTATCCTCATGAATACTAAAAATATTCCTCTAGAAATTAAATTAAAGTTTTAATAAAATTGAAAATGAGTATACTTTCATATTTAAAGATTTGGAATTTATATAATACAATATATATCAGTAACAAACCAACCAGTAGATCCATCTTAAACTTAGGATCCAATTGAATGAGAACAAAGAAAAGGAAGGGCAGAGAGGGGTGAGAGGGAGGGAGATAGTGACAAAGCTGGAGGGTAGAGAGAGAGAGAGAGTTGGAGGGGGAGAGAAAATGAGAAAAGAAAAAAGGAGAGATGGAGAGAGAGTGAGGGAGAGAGGAGAGGAGGGAATATAGAGACAGGGAGACACAACGATGGAGGGGAGAGAGAGGGAGATAGTGATAGAGTTGGAGGGAAGAGATAGAGAGAGAGTGATGAAGGAAGAGACAGGGGGAGGTGGGAGAGAAAGGGAGAGAGAAGACTCAAGAGAGAGAAGGTAATAGAGATGGAGTTCTAGGGAGAGCAAGAGGGAAGGAAGAAAGACACAGAGGGAGAAATGTGGAGAGAGATAAGGTGTCACAAGTGAGAAATAGAGAGACTAATGGAGAGAAGATAGTGGGATAGAAGAGAGAGAGAGAGAGAGAGAGAGAGAGAGAGAGAGAAGGAGAGAAGGGGAAGAGAGAGAGGCATAGAGTAAGAGGGAGGGAGGGGGAGAGAGAGATATAGATATTGAAAGAGAGTGTGCATGTATGGTGGTGAGATAGAGAGAGTGAATAAGAAAGAGACACATAGATACAAATATAGATATTAAATAGTTATATATAACCAACATAGATCCATCTTAACCCCGGATCTATCAAGGGATCAAATCTCTTGAGGTGCAAACCTTTCCTCAAGTTTTGCACTCAAAAAAGAGGTTTGCACCTAGAGAGATTGGATCCCTCTTGGTGCTTGATAGATCAGGGGTTAAGATGGATCTAGGTTGGTTAATTAGTATCTGGATAGGTTGAAATTGTAAATCTTAAAATAACTCAATTTTAGTTTTTGAAAAAAAATCTAAAGTTGAAATTTTAATAATTTTATATTTTTAAATAAATAAAATTTAGGTTACATTTTTTTGAAATTTTAGGGTTGAATTTTGTAGATTTAAATATATAGTATGAAATTATTTTACTTTGAAATTCTCCAAATTATTTATAAATACTAATATAAATCATAAGAAAATGAATATTTTCAACAAAAATGTCAACAAACGTTTATATTTCAATCTAAAAATTCAACCAAATTTTTTATTTTTATCCTTAAATTTTCCATTGATTAAAATATAATTTAATGAACCTTGTTATTATTTCAAAAATAATTTACTCATGTTTGAATTGCTCCCAAAAATAATTTAACATTTTCTCATTAAAAATGAATTAAAGGAAACTAAACAAACCTATTTTCATTCTCCTTATTGTTTCCTTCACTAATCATGGAGTTCCATATCATCTCCTTCCTTTTCTTGCCTCCACCTAGTTGTTTTTGCATGGCTTTCCTCTAGTACTTATTTTAACCTATTGTGGGTAAAGGGCATTCACTGGTTATTTCTATTACCCTTGATTTGTTCTCTAGTATTATGTGTATCTCCTCACTTTTCTTGCCACCACCTAATCTATTTTTCATGGTTTCCTCTCGAACTTATTCAAACAAGTTGTGGGTAAGGGGCATTTGTTAGTTGGTGCGGAATCACTTTTTGTCTTCCCACAAGACCCAAGTATACTTTTTGGCCACCTTTTTTGCATCTCGTAGCCCTTCGACTTCTTATTTTAGTGCATCTCTTCCTTCCTTCACCAACTATGAATCGTTGGTGGACTTGTAGTTTAAGCATGGTAGAGGTTGAGGAGGTATTGGTACCTCAAGGGCTTAGTTTTGTGTTGAGGCCTTTGTCTGTCACTTTTATGCCAACAATCCCCTTGATATCCTATCAAAGATTAATATCATTGAGGGTGAATTTCTTCATGAAAGTAAAAGGAATTTTGAATTCATAGGTTCTATACAATCTTATTGCATGGATTAATGACAATGGGAACATGAAGGGAAGGCAAAACCACTACCTATATATCATGGATTTGTATTGACACTTCAAGATGATTTTTAGGAAACATATTTGTGGATAGAAGGGATATAAGGGATAATATTCTACACAAGTTGGATAAGTTGAAGTTGTTTCATTTAGATGTGAAGAGTTGCCTTTCCCTCATTCAAACGGGCTTGCCTCCAAACCCAACAATGGAACTATAATGCAAGGATGAAGATCATCCCAAAGACATGGACACCTCCCTCTCCTCATGACTCTTGATTTCCTTTTATTTGTTTGTTTCTTCAAAGTGTTTAGAACATTGGTTAATCATGTCATTGTTGTCTTGGTTTGTTTTCCTACTTCTATGACAAACATATACATCTTTAGTTAGTTCTTGTTAGTTTTATGAATGCAGTTAAGAAATAAGTTAAATCATTTTTTTATACTCTCAATTGGTTTTCCAATATAAGGACAACCCTCGTATTTTAAAGTTGGGTGGTTCACCCCTTAACTTATTTTTGGACAATGGCTGATAAGAATTTATTTTGTCTCTAGTTTGGTTTCCCAAGTGAGCAGAGCAAAAAATAACATATGGCTCATAATTTTCTGAAAAATAAATGGAAAAAATATTTTATGAAAAAAGACAAAGATAAATAGATAGAAAGAATAGTGTGGAATAATTAGTTTGTGGGAAATGGTTGAGGTGTGATTAGGGGGGTAGCAAGGGTGAGAGAGGGAGGGATAGAGGGGTCAAGGGAGATCAAGAGAAAAATAAAGAGGAGGGTGGGGTGGGTCAAAGAATGAGTCATTCAATCAGGAAAATGAGTGAATGAGAGATGAAAAGTGAGAGAGATAAGGAAAGAGGGTTTAGGATGGAGATACTTTTGTTTGGAATATGGAGGAAGAGATAAACAAAGTTGAAGGTGGATGTTGGGAAGGATGGGGAGAGAGAATGTACAAATGAATGAGAATGATATGATGGCAAAGAGAGAGAGAGTGTGACATGATGAGGGGTGGAAGAAAGAGAGAAAAAGAGTTATTTTGCAAATGAATGAAAGTGAGGGGGGGGAGAAAGACAAAGGGAGTGAGTGGAGGGGGAAGAGTGGGAGAAAGAGATATTATGGGGGAAGGAAGAGAGAGAGGGTGGGGAGGAGGGAGAGAGAGAGAGAGGGAGGGTTATTGTGCAAATGAATGAGACTGGGGGAGGAGAAAGATATAGGGAGAGAGTGGAGCGGGAAGGGTGAGAGAGAGAGAGATGATTGGGGATGGAAGAGAGAGAGAGAAGGAGGGAGGGAGAGGGGGAGAGAGAGAGAGAGAGGGAGAGAGAGATAGAGAGGGTTATTTTGAAGAACATACTGAGTGAGGGAGTGTGATATTGATAAACAAAGAGAAAGAGATAGAGAGAGGGAGAGTTGAGGTGGGATTAGGGGGTTGACAAGGGTGAGAGAGGGAGGGATAGAGGGACCAATGGAGATCAAGATATAAATAAAGAGAATGAGGGTGGGGTGGGTCAAATAAGGAGTGATTTAATCATGACAATGAATGAATGAGAGTTGAAAAGTGAGAGAGATAAGGAAAGAGGGTTTGGGAGGGAGATATTTTTGTTTTAAATAGGGAGGAAGAAAGAAAAATTGTTGGAGGGAGATGTTGTGAAGGATGGGGTGGGAGAATATGCCAATGAATGAGAGTGAGAGGGGGGATGCAAGAGAAATATAGAGGGAGATAGTGGAGGGGGTTATTATGAATAACATATTGAGAGAGAGAGAGAGAGAGAGAGAGAGAGAGAGAGAGAGAGAGGAGGAGGGTTAAATTGTGAACATGTGAAATTGGGTCACACTTTTGGCCCTCTTTTGAGAAAAAAATATCATTTTTAGAAGTTTTTCAACTTTCAGTAAGCCAAAGTAATTTAATGTTTAGAATTTCATTTTACAATAAAAATAAAACTTGTGAGAAATTTTATTACCATTCTGTTGCTTTTTTTTTAGAATTTTTCTTATTCATTTTTTATATGTCAACTTAGCAATTATTTGACTATGTGTTCATTAAAAATCTAGAGATTCATAAAAAGTCATGTTTTTTGGCCCCATTGAATTCTTTGTTAGCCTTGCGTTTTTGGAAAATAAAATGTGCTACAACAATCCAGACAGACTCTACCTTAGTATGGCTATATTTATGAAACCAATAGATACACATCATAATTACTATAATTTTTTGAATTCAATCAATATTAAAAAACTACAGATTTTGAAGATGTTTAACATAGCACCATGTTTCTCAACATATTAGTTAAAAACTAAAAATATAAAAACTACCTAGTAAAGAATATGGACCAGCATAATGCAACATAGATTTTCCATATTTTTATACAGTGTATTTTGAAAGATACAAAATTTTGCTTTCTTTGAATCATGATGACCTTCAGAATTTTTTTGCACATATTTTAATAGAAACTTAGTTAAAATTAACAAATATCTATGAAATCCATAAAATTTAAATCTATTGAAAGTAGATTCAATTATGCAAATGTTGGTATTGGTTGTGAAAGTAAATTCACCATATTTGATGGAGTTTAACCATTCCAATCTTAGAGAAAGGTGAGCAGAGCTGAGTTGTCGTAATGTTGCAGCTTTTCGGTTGAATTTATTTTGCCACAAACAGACGTCAAAATTAATAACAAAAATTTTTTATGTCGAAAATACTTGATCCACAAAATCAGCAAGAGGCAAACCTTTGACCATTTTCTTGTGAGGCAATAATATTAAGCCTCTTATATTGGGATGCCCATATCTCATGTGCCATATCGAGGAAATATTATCATAACCAACTTTTAATGCTCTATTTTCTTTAGAGGGAAGATGAAGAGAATAAAAAGTATTTTTCAATATATTGATATTAGCTATACTGTGATTATGATTATCCTTATCATATATGATGCATTGATTTTTTTTAATATAACAAAATATTCCTTTTCATTAAGTGTCTCCATAATTAACAAATTATGTGGTAAACGAAGAACAGATAAAATATCATTAATATGTTTTATTTCACCTTGGTTTGCCTTTTCCTACAGTTGTTCCTTTATGCCTTAGCTTCCATTGGCTTGTCATCTTCGAAAAAAACTTCAAATTTAGTAGATTTATCTATCTTTAAAAATCTATCCTTGCTTCAATTCATGTGAATGATACAATCACTATCCAAAAGCCATACCTCCATGGAATCCTTATTAGTTGAATCAGGAGCTGATGATAATTTTTCCACATATTGTTTCTCTTAAGAAAATTTATCTTGTTATTTTTGTTTCTAGCAAATACATTCATAATGGTCAAATATTTTGCAATGAAAACACTGAACTTGAGGTTTTTCATATATTTTACCTCCATTATTAGTGTCATTACCTCTTGCTTTGGTACTTGTAGAAAAAATTCTTCCTTGACCTATGCCTCCTCTGTATGCTTTTCCTCTTCCTCTCCCACAGGTGCTCATAATTTTCTCATTTGAAGGATTGTCAACTCCTTGACCTTTAGTTCCAAAAATGTTAGCTTTTTACTATAAAGCTTGCTTAAAATACCTTTTAACATATTTATTCGTCCTTGATTTACTCATGAGATTGAAAATATCCCATATGCACATTGATAGACAATTGAGTCAAATCATTAGATTCTTCAATAACAACAACAACACCATCAAATTTTGTAGGAAGACTCGTTAACAAAAATTTCAACAAGTTTTTGATCTCCTAACCTTTATCCATAATATCTAATTTGATTCACTATTCCCATAAATCTAGTTAAAAATTATTGCAGAGACTCAGAAGTTTGAATAACCGTTTTCTACCAAATATCACCAATCTTGTGAAAGAAACAATGTCTTCATTTTAATAGTACAAAAATCATAATACTTGTCTTTAAATATGAGTATTTGATGTTAAGAAATATTAACAACTCTATTGTGATTGGAAATTTGTTTAATCTCCAAGACTCCTATAAAACAAGCTTCAGAATCAACTAAATATTTCCCACTAATGGATAATGGCTCTAATACCAAAATGTAGAAAATTTATGAGGAGATAAACACAGTGAAGAAAAACACAATATAAATGCTTGATATTATTTGTTCTCCCTAAAACAATCAAGTGCAACAATATATATAGTATTTAATACTTTTGCAACTATAGAAATTGTCGTCACATTCTACAAGTATGGTAATTGTCATTCAACTATAATTTCAACTAATTAGTCAAGTTAATCTTCATTTCCTATTGATCTACTAAAATTTGAACCACCATGATTAGAGAGAATGCTATGCTATCCCATAGTAATCATCAACAAGGGGCTAACCACATGATCAAGATGAACAACGAACTAGATGAGATTATATTGGAACTTTAGTTAAGAGTTGAATGACTCAAACTTGACTAGTAGTAGGCTATCAAGCTTTGTTATAACCTATATATTGAAAAGTGTGAAACAAGAAATGCTTGTTGAGAATGCAACAAGATGATGGAGCTTAGTGGAAAGGAGTCGTCTTCACTAAGTGGTCCCGCAGGCAAGTTTTGGCGCAAAGTCTATTTTTAGACTATGTCTATTTTTAGACATATGGATGATGGTCTATGAGTTGCAGGATGATGTTTATGGATGATTGGTCATGTTGGGAAAAATAGATGGACTTCTATTTTTTGGATCACAGCGGTGTGATCAGAGTCTATTTTTAGACTGTCAAGTAAAAATAGAAATAGTTAAATATTATTAGCCCTTAGTAATATTTGGACTCTAAACTTTATCTTATTCTCTTGGAGCACTTCAGTTGGAGCTACAGACGTGGCACATGCAACTGCCTGAAGGAATCACATGGTTACCTATGGGTTGATTGAGCTATTGCATGAAGGACTTCAGTTAGAACTCAAGTGGTTGAGTTCTTTGGAGTTAGATGAGCAGCTAATGGAGTTGTGTTTAGTTTGACTTAGTTGAACTAGTTGTATTTAGTCTAACTGGCCAATAGAATAAGTGATGAGTTGCGTGAATTAGTTATTAATTAATTCACTAATTATTAACTCATAATGCAACTGAAGAATACATCAGTTAACTCAGTACATGGACAGTTCAGTGGAGACAAGTGTTAGAGGTAAGTGAAAGGGTGAGTTGTGACTATCCGTTGTGCATGAGACTTGCACATGCAATGGATTGAGTAATGCCAATGAGGCCAAGGAAAATTGTAGCTTGTGCTCACGTGATTTTGCCAAGTAAATACGATTTTGCTTAAGCCATTATCATTCATTCTCATGCAGGTATTGCGCAGTGGAGGTAGGCAAGCAGCGGAGGAGATTTGAGCCAGTGATTGATTCAGATCTGAGATAGTTTGTGCGTAACAGGTGGAGATAGTACTGAGTACTTGTGAGGAGTATTGTACTATGTATTGTTACATTTTCTCAATCATTATAATATACAGATAGTTCGGGTTTTTAGCGAGATGCTTTCCCCGGGAAAATACTATGTTGATATGTGTGATTGATGCTTCTATGTGTGCATGTTATTGTTTCTGCTTCTGTAAATTGATGATCAACGTAGAGGAGGTTATGTATTATGCATGTATTCCACAATAGTGTATAATCGGGATAATCTCTGTGAATATGTGTCATATTATTCAAAATTTCTACAATTTGGAGGAACTACTTTCCAGTAAAGCTTGTGAGAGTGACAACCTAACAACTAGAATATGAGCATGACAATTGTAACTTGCTTATAAATATTTGGTGCAAATAAAAATCCTTAGTTTTTATAAATTATTTGATGCAAACAAATTTCCTAATTTTTTGGTAGAGTATTCTAGCGTGCTTGAGAGCAACTCATGGTGAAGGAACTAGGAAATGACCCATTAAACTTCGAGAGTTGTAAATAATGAATATTAGGTAGGGATTGTCATTGAAATATCAATTTCCACACCCTGAACAAAGAAAGAATCATTCCATAACCTAGAATATTACGAGCCATATTTGGTATTCAGGTACCTATCACAAAGGAAACATGTCTAAAATTACCTAATGGTGGAAGAGGTTGAGATCATCATGAAATGATAGATGAAAGAGAATATACAACAAACTAGAATTCCCTTCTTGATGATATTTTACTTTCATTAGAACAATATTTACAAGTTATGCCAACCATTCTCACTCACTAACAAATATCAATCTTCTTTTGGTAAAGAAGTATATTTACAAGTTAATTTTTTATTTAATGTGATAGTGGAAGAATAAAATTTAATTTACTAAAGAAATTCAGATGAATAGATAATAGTAATACAATTTATAATATTTTCAATTGCATGGAAGAATGAAACTAAAGTAGATAGTAATAGCAGAGTGACTAATGCCTTCAATTATGTAATAATGATTGTTGGCCTTTATTAGAAGTTCAATTGTATGAGTTCATAAGGAGAAACAATACCATTGTTCCCTTCGACATTTTCATTGTTGGGGTCATGGCCTTTACAAAATTTAAAACTAACCTTGGGAGTTTGATTTCCACCATTGTGTGGAATAAATCACATAGCAAGGATGCTAAGATTTATTATAAGATTTTTCAAATATCAAGGGGAGAGGTTGAGGATGGGAGCCAACTGTGGAGGGGATAAATTGTGCCATGAGCCATCAAAAGTCAATGGACTCTCACACATACCTGGAAGTAGCATTCCTCTTTTGATAATATCATCCTGTTGAAAAGTAACTAGGTTCAGTCTTCATAATGACACATGTAATTGTGATTTTATGTAATTGATGAAAAGAAAGAAAAATAAAAATTAATATAATGCTTGTCTCATGGGTTTCATGAGAAAGGAATTTTATTTTATTAATGGCTCCCATTGTGAGCCTTTAGGATTGAGTCATCTAGTCATAAAACTCATATTTAGTCAATGTCATGTATGAAGGACCCTTCTTGGGCATGATAGACTTGTATATGAGTCAATAGAAGTGTCAAACAACCCTCCAAGACAACCACAAGCTTCCTCCTACAGGTCGACTTCAAATAAAAAATAATATCTTCATAAAAAGGACATGTTGGTTCACCAAAAGTCATGCCGGTTTATTATGAGGCAACAACCACTATAAATAGGCAGCTCAACCTATTTTAGAGCATAGGAATTTTAGAGAAGGGTGAATACTAGGATTTGCAAGTCTGAAATTTGGTTGAATTCTAAAGTGGGAAAGGGAGTACGAAGTTCACAAGAAGACAACCTCCTAACCAACGAGGAAGGGAAGAAAAGGATCGAAGTTTTCAAAACTATTTTTAGGGATTATCTCCTCACACATGTGTCATGATCTAAGGTTGTTGCCTTTGTAATATATCGGTGTTAAAGAAGTCATCGAGAAGGTATACAAGACACCTTCTAGTTGAGATCATTAAGAGAAGCAATCTAGTAAAGCGAAGGAGGATAGTAGCCTAAATCCTCTCCATCTCCTCACATGTGCAGAATTGCTAAAGTACGAAAGTCACAGATCCAGGAAAGAAGGCCGAATTTCAGAATAACCGAGATTAGCAGTAAAGGAAGGAAGTTTTGACTAATTTTGACTTACTCAAGATGAAGTTGGAAGGAGGGGTTTTTGTCTTGGTCTTGGAGTGGCAGATAGGTGAAGGGTATTAGTCTTGGTATTCTTCAATTGGAATCCCTATGAGAAGAATTTGTTTGGGTTTTCTTCTCAAAGAGTGAGAGATTTTGGCCCTGGCTAATAGCCTATATTATGTGTCTCTTATCTCTTTATGGTTTATGCATTGGTAACTATTTGATGAAGAAGAACACTAATAACATAAGTAAAAGAAGATCATAATCTAAAGAAGTAAAAAAGAACTCACAAGCAGTTACTAATAGAAGAGAAATCACTTAATCTCTATTCCCTATATTTCTCAACATGGTATCAGAGCAAGGTTACTAAATCAAGGAAGGTCATCTTATCAAGGGAAACTCAATGATCAAATCTCAAGGAAGGCATCAAAGCAAAGATCATCTTGAAGCCAAAACCCTAGATCAAAGAAGTCTACAAAGTATTGAGATCATCATCAAGAGGGAGAAGTCTAAAACCCTACATCTATTCAAGTTAAAGTGTTTTGAAGATTATTCATCTAAAGGAAGCTAGATCAAAAAGTGGTGTCATCTCACTCTCTATGGGATCAAGGATCACTCTTGAAGAAAACTACCTTCATTAAGGAGAAGTTTCCTATCCTTTACATTATCATCAACATCAAGGAAGTGAAAAGAATAAGGAGCATCCTATCAAGTAAGTATATTTATGTCCACATCTGAATCTGTCAAAATGTCTTTTTGCAAGGAAAGCAACAAATTGGTTGGGTTTTCAAACTATCTTGCATGGAAGGAAAGGACATATCTAAATCTCATTGAAAAAGAGGTCATGAATCATGTTAAAGGATCTATCACCAAACTAGGAGAAGAAGATGCTCAATAACTTGCAAAGAATATGAAAAGGGAAATTAGGGCTCAAAGGATTCCATTGAATCCATCAAAGATACCCTCATCCCAGATGTGTCTAAACTCAAAACTTCAAAATGAATCTACAACAAAATGGTAGAGTTGTATTTCGTAAGAACTACTGGAGAATTCATCTCATTAAGGAAATAACTCTACAAGTTGAAGATGTCTAGGGAAAATGGAATAGTCTCATACTTTATGAGGATATCTGAGATTCGAGATCAACTACAAGATTTGGGAGAAGTCATGTTTGATAGTGAAATGACTGCAGTTGTATTAAATGCACTCCTAGAGGGGTGGGGTAACTTTACTTCAAGTATTTATGGGAAGAAAGAAGCTACTCCATTTCCGGATCTATGGTCACTATGAAAGATTGAAGAATCTAGACTAAATGTGAAATCTGATGTGGGAGCAGGCGAGTGTGAAAATTCCTAGATCTAACAATCTCAGGAATCCTACTACAACCAACTAAATCTACTTATCCTAGATTGTAAATAACATTACACACTTATTTCAGATTTCTTCATGAAATATCGAAGCAAATTATTGAAGCAACCTACACCAATTTAATTATGATTCTAAAACATAGTAACTGAGCAAGAAAAATGGAAACACATCGGACACAGTTATTTTTGGACAAAAAGTCCCCGAAAAAACCCAATGCGAGAAAATCGATGCAGTAGATCTGAGGGTTTATTATTATTAAGCAGTAGAAAAATCTGAATACATCACTGAATACCTCACAGGGTTATTCAGTTACAGAGATAACTACTCGCAGAAGCTTTGTGATTTTACCTCACACAGTCACTAAGAAAATTCCTGACTCTTCTAGCTAGTGGATGAGATGCCCTTGGTAGGCATTGAGATAGCTCTGTGCTGCCTCTACACTGTCCCAACATCAACCCTTTCAGGAAATGCATCACCCAACTGGGGAATCGATCAGTAGGCCAGAGTCACTGCTCTCAGCCTCCCGGTCTCACACCCCAGCGTCCGGTCGCTGAAACTGACCCTCTGCTCTAAATTTTGACTTTCTCTCCCTCCTTTTGCGTCACTTTTGCATGGCCCTACGTCAGGCTCTGCATCAAGTCTTCTGGATCACTTACTACCTCTCTCTGCTAATGTATCTCTGGCTGAGAATCTCTCTCTCTGAAAGCTGCTATTACTGCCCCTCAATTGCAAGAGATTTCCTCAATCGATTTTTCCTCCTGAGAACTTCTCACTTTAGAAAACTTATTTTCTCTCTCTCAGTGTGTGTTTCCAAATGACCCTTAAGCCTCTCCCCTTCTTATATCTTCATGTTGTACAACCAACGGCCTAGATTAAAACATAATCAAATGCTCAGATCGTTTTGGCTTGATCTGTGGCCTTTTCTAGAAGTTTCACCCCTAATTCGATTAATACCCATTAATATTTTAATCTTCCTAAGTTTAGACTTAGGAACCCCATTAAAAATATTAATTATTTTAATAAAATCACTTATGGGTGGAATTTCCCAAAATTGTTTCTGGGTTCTTTGGAATACCTGTGCCCAAGCCTCCCTGCAAAATTTGAGGCTTAGAGCACATCTGATGCTACCCCAAATCAACACTTCCTCTTAGAGAGGAATGTGCTATAACAATACATTGCCTCTTTGCATAATGTTTTGACTCTGAAGCATCATCTTTGCGTTGCTGATGTCTGACCTGTTGTCCACCAACTACTGCGCTGCTGCTGCTACTGTACTACTGCCTTTGACACTGCCACTTCCAATGCTACATCTCTACTGCAACTCCCTCTCAAATGCTGCATCTTCTATGCTACTAGCACTGCCACTGGTACACTGCATCCATACTGCAACTCAGTTGCTGATAGAAACAACTGAAAACACCCACAACTGGACTAGTATCCAGTGGATACTCCTCGATGCTGAAATCCTGACTATTGCTAGTCCCATGCTGCCTCTAAAGCCACTGCGTTGTTGAAGCTATGCATTGTGCCTCCTCACACTGTTAACTCTTTGCTCTATGCTGCTCAGTCTCTGTCTCTCCTAGTCACTGCATCTATCGAATTAACACTCCATGGCACCACCTGAAACTCCATGATTCTGCTACTACTGATCATGGGATCCCATAGCAAGGTGATGATCCAAGAGGTGGTCTCCTCAAGGATCCTACCCATATGTAGCTCTATCAAACTATAACTCTATATCAGCCTACCTCCCTCCTAGAGGTATCTTGGTTGTCATGGCAAACTCCTCCTCCTATTCAATCTTTACGACTGCAACATTAGGATCGTGCTTCTCATCCTTATCCTTCTTCTTCAAAGGACATTGGGATGCATAGTGGCCCATCTCGCCACATTTGAAGAACTTCACCTTGGAGACGTCCTTCTTTAGTCTATGTGACCCCTTTTGTCCCTTTGATGCGAGGGTTGCGTTATCCTCATCCTCTACTTTGGGCTTCAACCCACTGTACTACTTCTCCCGTCAAGTTTGATGTTGTAGATCTAACCCAGAAATATTATAGATCTGATAAGAAAATATAAGATAATGCAAATAAACCCAAGAATAGCAATATAGAAATGAATAGAAATGCTTCTTTATTAGCAAAACCCTTAAGGTAGGGCAACACCATACATTCACTCCTTAAGGAAGGAGAATACTCCAAAAGCCATATGCCTGTTCATACAAGAATACTTCTCTTTATATCTCTCCATGTGGAGTCTCTAGCCTCTATATAGGCCTCATACATACAATACCATGCATCATTACCATGGTTTCCTCATACCATCAACTAATACCATGGGCCCCTTACATTATTATTAACTACTTGTGATCCCTTACATGACATGGGTTAACCACCTTATTTATTACTATGGCCCATCCCATTATTACATTATTACCTTGGGTACCTCCCTCGGTACCCCATATTACCCCCCCTAGGTATATAACATTCCACCCCCCTTAGCATGTTTCGTCCCCGAACCATGGGAAGAACACAAATAATAAGATCTACTCAAAAGAGTAGTCCACTGATACCATGCATGTACATCTAGCCATCCAAGAGAAAAGTGAACCCTCGATCTCGCTGGTGCCTCGCTCGCTTGAGATGGAAGTTGACTGTGGCCGCTCTTCTGTGTTGCCGTGTAGTAGGTGGATCGTCTCTCCTTTGTATCCGTCATGTGACTACTTGGTTTCCATCTTGATGGTTGTCTTGCGGGGTGATGTGAGTGATGATATGTTGAAGTTTTAACCCACGATGGCTTTTGCTTGACTTCACCATGCTGTGGTGCCTGTTGTGGTGTCTTCTTTTTCAAGATGACTTCAACCACTGAGCCCTCCTCTGATGTATCATCACCTGTAACCTTTTCTTCTGCCACCTCTGTTTGTGTTTGATTGTCGATCATCAAAGGCTCATCATCTGATATGTCAGTCCCTTGAACAGCTTCTGCTTCAGCCTCCATGTGCTCTACCTGTTTATGGATGGAAATATCCTGTAATGTAATTTTCTTCTTTTTATACCATAGCTTCAGGAATTTCTTCTGTACATTAATATTGATAGTACCCACGGATTCCATCCAAGGATATCCCAAAACAACATCCATGTTATCCATATCTGAAGCATAAAAATCACTATGAAACACATATTTATCCATAGAAAGTTTCAAATCCTTATAAATTTGAACATTCTTATCATCAACCTGTGTATTTTCAATATGTTTTGCTGGGACTTGCAATTTTTTTGCCAAATTAACATTGATAAAATTATGTTTACCATTAGGATTGATAGAAACAATGATCTTTTCTTTTTGAATCAATCCATGAACCTGCAGTAAGGAGACACCCGTAGCAATTAACCCCTTATGTGTCTCATTCTCCTTTTTTTTAGCCCGAGACCATTTGTCCAAAATGACTTTTTCAAATTCTGCATATGAAAGTTTGGTCAACTGCGTTTTGTCAAGTGAGTACCACCATTTGGCAGCCGCACCTTTTAAATTAAATCACACTGAATCCCTCCAATATCTCCCATATATAAGCTTTAGCCCTTTTATGAATTCTTCAATAGTCATACCATTATCATTCCCTGTAAAAAATGCCTTGCTAGGATCCATGAATGGTTTGGAAAAATTCACTCACTTGGCGAAAATTTGAAAATGTCACAGTTTCGTCAATATTGCTCAGAATCTCTATTATAACCTGTTTTTGGAAATGGAACAACCATTCTGCATCTGCTCATGTGATAGAAATCCTGATTCAGACACTGGAATTTCAAATCTGCGCTGCAACTCTCCCGCCGTCACCCAAAATTTCTTAAAAAAGTGCTGATTTTAAATCAGCGATATCTCCCTCATCCGGACTCCGATTCGCCTGATGTTTTTTTTGAAATTGGGTTTTTTTTCACAAAGATTCTAGATCTTCAATTAAATATTGTAGATCTTTCACCAGGACATCTAGATCTGCGCTGCAAATTCGCTGCCCCGAAAAATTAGCTGCAACCCTACTGATTTTTAGATTAGCGATATCTCCTTCATCTGGACTTCGATTCGACCGATTTTTTTGTTGAAATCGGCTATATTTTTACAAGGAATACAGATCTACAATCATATTTTTCAGATCTTGAGCCAAAACGTACAGATCTGATCTGCAAACTCGCCGCCCTTGGAATCCTGCAAAAAGTAAAAAAAAATCCACTTTTGTGCCCAAGAAAGTGCTCTGATACCACTTGTTGTAGATCTAACCCAGAAATAATAGATCTGATATGAAAATATAAGATTATGAAAATAAACCCAAGAAATAAGATAGAATGATTCTTTATTATCAAACCCTTAAGGTAGGGCAACACCATACATTCACTCCTTAAGGAAGGAGAATACTCCACAAGCCTTATGCCTGTTCATACAAGAATACTTCTCTTCATGTCTCTCCATGTGGAGTCTCTAGCCTCTATATAGGCCTCATACATACAATACCATGTATCATGACCATGGTTTCCTCATACCATCAACTAATACCATGGGCCCCTTACATCATTATTACTACTTGTGGTCCCTTACATGACATGGGTTAACCACCTTATTTATTACTATGGCCCATCCCATTATTACATTATTACCTTGGGTACCTCCCTCGGTACCCCATATTACCCCCCCTAGGTATATAACACTGAGTACAATAAAAAGAGGATGAGAAGAAGAAAATAGAGTTAAAAAAATTTAATGATATATGAATTTTGATGGAACATGAAGCCTTTGACATATCCTCGGGCATGGGGTCTTCAAGTGATCTTTGAATGGTCAATAGGTACAAAGCACGATATTAGTCATCTAAGGACATTTGGTTGCCCTGTATACTCTCATGTGCCGCAGTTGGAAGCCACTAGAAAGAAAGATACATTTGTTGGGTATTGTGAAAATTCTAAAGTATCTAGAATATATATTCTTGTCCAAAGGATGATCGATCTTAGTAGGGATGTGACTTTCGATGGAGATGTTGCCCTTGGGAAAGCTAGAGACCTTCCTTCGCCTCCTCTGAAGAAAGATGATGATATGGACATATTAGAAGGTCCTTCTGTTCCAGGATGTGAGAAGGACATTGTTGATGATCCCATGGAGCCTATGGACCCCTTGGATTGTCCTCCTAGTGATCCTCCTGTCAAGAAAAGACCATTATGGCTTTGTGATACTTTAGAGGATGTTGAGAGATATGTTCCTTCCAAAATGACCTTTAGAGAAACTAAGAAGCCATGCAGGTATCAAGGGTATGTCGTAGTTATGAGCACCATGATCCAGGCTGAGCCTTCTACCTTTGAAGAAGCAGTCAAAGAACAAGTTTGGAAGGACGTTATTGTCGAAGAGTATGAATCTATTATGAAGAATGATGTATGCGATATTGTTTTGAGACCTAAAAGAAAGTTCAGCGTTATCTCGAAATGGCTGTACAAGATTAAACATGGAGCTAATGGAAGCATTGAAAATATAAGGCAAGGTTCACGACTAGAGGATTGTCCCAAAAAGAGGGAGAAGATTATGGTGATATCTTTGTTAGTTGCCCGCAATACCACTATTAGATCTATTTTTGCCCTTGTTGTTAGTCAAGGATGGATGCTTAACCAGATGGATGTAGAGAAGACATTTCTTCATGGCATGCTACAGGAATAAGTATATGTTGAGCAACCACAATGATTTGAAGTAAAGGACAATGAAACTCATGTTTGCAGGTTGAAGAAAACATTATATGGTTTGAAGGAAGCCCCCCAGGCATGGTATGCTAGCATTAACAGTTACCTAGTGAAGCTTGGATCCCTCTACTTCAAGGTGGTCCAAGGTATGCCTTTGATTTTGGTTTTATATGTTGACGATCTATTCTTGATAGGTAGTGAGCCTCTGATGATTGAGTGTAAGAGGGAGTTGTCCTCTGAGTTCGAGATGAAATATCTTGGCATGATGCATTACTTTTTAGGATTAGAAGTTTGGCAGAGACCTAGAGAAATTTTCCTTTCTTAAGGAATGCAAATCCTTGGCCACCCCAATGGAGATGAATTTCAAGAAGTTATGCGGAGATGCTATTGGACTTGACTTGGCTAATCCTTTAGAGTATCATCAATTGATTGGAGCATTGATGTTTCTTGTGAACACTCGTCTGGACATATGTTTTGCTGTGAACACCTTGAGTCAATTCATGACTAAACCGCTTCATGCACACTGGGTTGCCGCCAATCACATTTTGAGATTTTTGAATGGGACAATCAATCTTGGCCTGAGATATACTATGGGTGATGTACGACTGCATGGATACACTGATGTTGACTGGGCTAGAAATGTTATTGACAGGAAGAGCACATTTGGATGTTATTTTAGCTTGGGATCTTACATGTTATCTTGGATGAGTAGGAAACAAAAGTCCGTGGCTTTGAGTACCACAAAGGTAGAGTATATTACTGCTTGCATGGCTAGCTGTGAGGCAATTTGGTTGAGGAAGCTCTTTGGAGAGTTTTTTGAGCAAGTCTTGGATACGACAATGATATATTGCGACAATAAGAGTGGGATATGACTGGCAGAAAATCCTGTGTTTCATGACATGTCCAAGCATATTAAGATCAGATATCATTACATACGTGACATGGTGTAGAGAGGAGCTGTGAGACTCCGTCATATTCTAATTGATGAGCATATTACAGACATACTCTCCAAGGCTTTGCCAAAACGAAAGTTCTTGGTCTTTAGAGAACGTATTGGATTGATGGATGTGACCCTCCTGGGTAAGGGTCCCGACTGATCAAGGACATTGAGCGTTGCTCCCCTCCCTGTCTGAGCTCCCAGGGTGAGGAATTGAGCCGAAGAGCTCCTGGGGTTGAAGGAACTCGTGGATAATAGGAACATTTGATCCTTACCTCAAGGTAAGTGTGTTTCTCCTCTATTGTCATCTCAGGGTGTGTTTGATCCTTACCTCACGGTGTGTATCTCCCCCTGTCGAGTATACCCCAATATGCATTCTACCGACAAGCTGGGCTTGTTAGGATTGTTCCTCCCCATCTGGCCAATGGGTTGAGATGATGACTTGGGTGTGTTTGATCCTTACCTTGCAAGGTAAGTGTGTATCTCCCCCAAGTGCCTTGGGTTTTGTTTTATCCTTACCTTGTAGGGTAAGTGTGTATCTCCTCCAATGGTTGTGGATTCAGATGTTCTACCACTTGACTCTTAAGGGTCTTGATGGGAAGATCAATAGACAATAAGATGGTTGTGATCCTTACCTATCATGGTAAGTCGTGTCCTGACTATTGTCCTATGGTAGTGGGTTGAGTTGGGCTCCACGATGATGTGGGTTGCATTAGAACTCCCCTATGATGATTGTTGGATAGAGGGTGGTAGCTTGAGCTCCCTTCTGATGTCAAATTCTTCTTCTTTTGGATTTGAGAGTGTTCAATATATGAGCAGAGATGAGCATAAATGGTTTTTAATTTGATATTTGAGATGGGACACATGTTGCAGTCGGTAATTTCTCCCTAGCTGAGAGGGAGTGTTAATTTGGCAGCTTAGGGACAAATTCCCTCTTTTGGACAATCTTCCTCATCAAGAAACACCCCACCTAACCCTTGGAAGAATTTAACTTGGTTAAGGGAAAATATATTTTTAATATGAAAACCCACATACTCAAAAGGACAGGTCGTTCTTAAAGAGAAATTGGACACCCTTAGATGGCTATTAATACAAGTCAAGAGAACCTCATTTGGACATCATCATCAAGTATCTTCTTCTTCTTTCTCTTCTTTGGTTTGGCTTGCACAGCTCTGAAGTGGTTCGCAAAAATTGGTTTGTACAGGTACGAAATTGCAGGGTCTAGGCTCGAATGTATGGATTAGTGTTTTTGTTTGTAGTGACAGTGTTGGAATAGGAAGATTTTGGTTATAGCCGCACGCATATAGGGTGCTTCGTGTGGCTGGAGCATTTCAATTGCCCGCATGATTGCTAGCTCTATGTGGTTGGGACCTAGGGTTTATATTGACAATTGATCGTAGGCTTGGAATGTTGAATCCGATCAGTATTGTTACTGGGCTCATCTCTTAGATATTGTTTGGTTGGTTTTGTTGGATAGTCTTATGATTGAAGAATTGGAATATTGTACTCTTTCTTTGCTAAACATTTTATGACAATCTAATAGGAAGAAGAATTTGAAAGGGTTTTTGTAGAAATTTCTCATTTCCCACCCCGGTTTTCAGTTTCACCTTATTTCTTCAAAATAGTTAAATGCCCTTTCCCATATCCATACATTCAACAACTGGAAAATAAATTCGTTGAAAACACAAATTCTGGAAATATTACAGAATGCTGGAAAATGCAGAAATAAATATCAGCACATACAAACAGCTATTCAACACATTTAAACACAGTGATTTTTGGTCAAGGTGACCCTGGAAAAACCCCCTACAACTCTTGGGGAAAACCAGTTCGAAAGCTCCTTATTTCTGGAAAATGCTTTTTATTGTGAGAGAAATATTCAGCAAAAAAAAAAATCAGCAAGCAAACTCTTACAACTTATCTCGTTTTCTGTGCCTCACAGCCAACTGGGAAAACTTGCAAACAGCAAAACAGAACAGCAATAAATGTTGTACGGCCTCCTCGATTTTTGTGCCCAAATTTCAGCCTTAAATGCTGTTGTATGGACTGCCTAGAAAAGCGTGCAAGCTACCATAAATGTTGCTATACGGTTTTCCTCGATTTCTGTACAGAAAACAACAGTACAGCTGTACGGATTTTTGCCTAGAAAAGTGTGCCAAGGTACAAACACTTGCTGTACGACCTCCCTTGAAAAAACGTGCCAGCAAACTTCAGATTTTCTGCTCCTCGATTTCTGTGCTAACTTGCTGTATGGCCTCTTTGGAATTTGAACCAAAACTGCTGTACGGCCTTTCTAGAACATCGTGCCCAAAATCTGCCTTTCACTGTGTGCTAACTCAGCTGTACGGACTTGCTGAAATGCTGCCTTGGAATGTGTGCCAAGCTACTGCCTCCTTCTCCTCACTGTCTAGAAATTTCCCTTGCTCTCTTGCTCTCCTTCTCTCAATCTTCTCATGAAAGAAATAAATGACCTTTTCCTCCTTTCCCTCCTTTAATCTAACCCTAAGTGACTTTTGGGGAATCCCTAAATCCAATGGCTGAAATAGATTGAGATCTAGGGTTGAAATTAAATGCTTATTTAAATCTCATTTTCTATTTTTTAATTCACCCCACTTTAATAAAGACCCACTTAGTCATTTATGTCCAAAGTCACTTTTCTTTTCTAATTTTACATTGATTTTATTAAAGTCACTTTTAAATTAGATTTGACTTTATAAAAATTATGAAGTCACTTTAGGAGAAAAATTAAATTCTTTTGGACACTTTTCCCTAGGCCAAAGATCAAAGCCTTAGGGAACCACCTGTCCTCTGGTACCAAATTTCAACAGTTTTCCCCTTGTGGGGTTTTTACCTGGTCTTTGGCCAAACCTAGTGTCTCTTATTGTTCATTGCATTTATTGTTCTATCGACAATTGCTATTAATCATTGGAGGATTAAATTGTTTTGAAAAATTGCTAATTAAAGATAAGAATTGGGCTAAGGTGATATTAAGAACATAAAACAGTGGTAAATTAACACCATGCTCTCAACACAGGTGAAGAATACATCCACCACCTAGGCATCAAATGTGAAACCACATGAATAAGAAAATGCGGGGTTGAGGTAGATTCTGACAACATGAATGGGGCGATAGAGGGTATTTTTCCATCACTCATCAATCACTTTCCATAACAACTATTTTTTCTCAAACCCCTCATACCTCTTATTCTCATGATAGATATGTATGGCTGCTTTCGCTGTATCCATGGCCTCATACAAGTAGCCCATTACAAGATTATCTCCATCAACCAAACGAAGAACCGTTACCAAAGTTTCATAATTGCCGCATGCCTCCTCCACTCCTGAGCAAAAGCTCTCATACTATGAAACTATTTTGCGCTATCACTTCCACCCACTCCACCCCCCCCCCCCCCTCCCCCAACAATTTAACTTCTCACTGCTACCTAGTTATGTTTGGCATCATCTTTATCTTGTAGTGATTTAATGGATTTATGAATGATTTTTGAAGTTGCCGATGGGCAAAATTCTCTATTTCGTCTTGGAATTTGCCCCAAATGGAATTTCAATCGGTTGATACCCCCTGACAAATGCTTGCCACACAACTTGCAAGTCAAATATTGCCTATTGACCCTCCCTCCCTTGGGTACAACATCAGGTTCACCATATTCCCACATAGTGTTCAAGTGCCTCGTCATTTTGTTTGAAATTGAACCTAGGGCACAAAAAGATAATCTGAAAAAAATTAAAAGCTATTCATCACATGAAAAAATAAAAAATTGTTAATTAAAAGGTTAAAAAAATCCATATGCATTCATGTTGTCATGCTCAAACGAACTAATAGATTCATGGAATGCATGGCTTGAAGGGTTGAATCGGTGGATTGGGATAACAACTGAAGGAAAATGTCCAACATTAAAACCCTCACAGTTAAGGTTTTTCATTGCCATTAAAACAACCAACATTAAAATTCTCACAGGAAAATGCCCAACACTGGGTTTTAATATTTTGAATATTCATGGTTTGCAACTTTGTGTAGGTTGGACACAAATAAATTCAACGCAACACTCATTTGTAACCATGATTCCCCATTCAAACTAAGAAAACATGAGATTTTGGCTCCTACCCCCAAATCTGCGGCTGCTGGAGATAAATAGTTGAGCAGTGGAGAAAAAATACAGCAATTCTCGTCCTCCTTGGCGCTGAGATTCTGTTCTCTTCTCTTCACAGGTTGAAGGGGTGACTCAATGAGCTAACAGTGCCAAATGATAAAAGAAATACTAATTTTTTTTATTTAACGCTGGGCTGGACTAACCTCTGCAAGTTTTTCAATCAACCTGCAATTTTATCGCGATTTTTACGATTTAATTCTGTTTTTTTCAATTTTCAAAAGCTTGCCAAAAACTTGGCTGATAAAATCGTCTAGTTGAGGAACTTGCGATTTGGCGATTTTATTGGGATTTAATCCCGATTTTGGTAACACTGGTTTTGAGTGAAACAGAGTTATGATGGGCTGTGATAAAGATGTCCAGGATGTACCTCCTGATTTTCTCCCTTGTTAATGTACATTACAAAGGATCCAATCACCTGCATTGCAGTCAAGGAAGCCATTCCAGTGAACTGTAACAGCCAAGCCTGCTTCAGAGAGAGTGATTCCATGAACAGATATGCCACAGGGTGCCCAGTGCAATAACAATGTATATGAGGGGATATGTGAAGTTTATGTATATATGGGTCTGAGCTCTAGAAAAATTGAGGGCTGACCTGCATTGATTTGGAAGCTTATTTACAAATCTAAAATTTCTGAAGCCAATATACGACATCATGATGGGAGCCGTGATAAAACTCATAATAAATTTGTAAATGCAAAGGGCAGGGCTGACTCATGTAATACTTGATATTAGTCCTTTCAGTGATGTCTGCTGCTTGGAAATGTTATTGCTATATGAGATCCAACATTAAAGCCAAACATTCCCTTTGGAAACCTGCGTATCACACTTGGGTGTAGCCTAAGAATTTGCTTTATCTTTATGTTTAATGGAAAAGACACACTTTGGGGGGCTTCTTTTTCCCGCTTGAGGAGCTAGGGTATCCACTTGATGGTGATATGGAGGCTGATAAGTAACCTTGAAGGCATGCTCGCCCATGCTTGAAGATTGTTTTGCTGTTTTCATGGAAGAGAAGGAGCTGCTGAAAGGCTTTTGGAGGCACATTGGTTGCAAATTTGCAACTAATCTGGTTTCTATAATTGGTTAAAATAATTCACAAAATGAATGATTGACGTATTGAATGTCAACCTTGTCAAACTGTGGACAATTTTTTATTTCCATTACAAGGTTAAGGGCAAAAAATTCGTGCAATGCAAATTCCTAGGACTGGCAAACTATAAAGAATGCACTGATTGACAAGAATTATAATACAAGTTATGCTTTACTTAGCGATATAGAAACGTTTTATAAAGGTGATAGAATTTCATTGATGAGCTTAAGGACAAAAAAATTGTGTAAAGCAAGTTCCTAAGACGAGAAAATTACAAAGAATGTACTGATTAACAAGAAATATAACACAAGTTATGCTTAGGCTTTTCTCCCCATTAAAGAAATATAGAATTGTTTTCTTCCAATTTTAAAAAGTTGACATATAATTTGACATAGGATGATTCCCAAGGTTTGGTCCATTCTTTATTTTTGAGGATGTCTTTCAAACTATTCCCCTAAGCATCAGTATGTTAAGCGAAGTTTTGTCATAGATAAAGGATTCATTGTGAACCATTTTCATAATTTCCAGCACATGACAAGAAACAGGATGTGATAATCATATAGTCTAATTTGAATAATTTAGAAGTCTAAGATTTAGATATAAACATATGGATTTGATTTTAAGCTAATTTTTTCTTTTACATCGTTTAGATACATGAAGCAAACTGTCTATGATATTTATGGAGATGTCTCAGCAACACAGTTCCCTGGATTTTCTGAGGTTGTTTGTCCTTCCCATGCAAGATTTAACTTTCTATATTGAATTTCTTGGCACAATCTCCACTTTACATTTTCTGTTCCAGGTGCAATACTTGAGTTAATCATATAGTACTTGTGCAGACATATTGGTTGGAGTGTATCCAAGAAAGGAATGAAATTATCTTCGTACCGAGTGGTTGGTTTCATCAAGTAAAAAATGTGGTATGTTGCTAGGTCGTTCTTTCCATGTTTTTTATGTCATTATAATTCCATGGAGTGTTGTAAATTTCCATCTGACTGAAATATAAAATGTGCTTAAACGATTCCCTGGAGGGTTGAAAATAAACTGCATGAAGGAAAACATACAAAACCAAATAGATCCCAGTAGAGTTCTTTGCATACTTTTACACACATGGCAATAAATAAAGAAACATAAATATAAAGTGGAAGAGCTTCCTTATGTTCCTTTAAATGAGTGCTACTGGTTGCAATCTGTAAGCTATAAATTTAAGCATTGCGAGGAGAAATTATCATGACAACCAGAGTCTCTGCCTTAATGCAACTGGAATCTAATTTGTAACTTGTCACTATTATATCTTGCTGCAATCAAATCTTGTCTTCTTTCAGTCACAAACACTCTCATTCAGCCTACTAATAACCATGGCCTTTGTCTAAAATTCCAACTTGATGCAAGACAAATTTTACCGCATATACTTTGTCTACAACCATTGGACAGTTTTTCACGACAGATTTGATAAAAATAAACCAAAATCTATATTATTGAAGAGTTAAATCCTTTTAGATTCCTGATTTTCTATTACTGTTTTTTTGTTTATACATGCAAAAGATAAAATGCAGAAAATAGAGAACAGGTAAATATACTTACTCACAACCACCACGAACAACAAAATATGCTTTGTTAAATCCTTTCGGGTGAAAACCCAGCTAAAAGGTGAGGTTGTTTTGCTCTCTTTTGTCTAGAATGGAAATGATGCAAATACAAAGGAGAATACATTGTCGATGGAGTTGCCTAAGACTTGTGGCCCAGGGATTGCTACAGAGTAGAATACCCCTGTTTTCTTCCTCTATCCACATTCAGCTACTCTGCTCTACTAAGGAAAAAAATACAAGCAAATAAGATGGAATCCCTTTTCCTCCTAGTTACCTAGTTATAACACAGGCTGATAGGAAACTATGTTGATTTTTCCTTGGCACTTTAGAATCAGGGCTGTCTTGTTGAAATTTCTAAGTATTACCCGTTAGAAATTTTATCTGTATTCTCTGGTTTATTTCTCCTACTTGTTAATTAGGAACAAGTTATTTAAACATATAAATATCGAAATAAACACAATACAGTCTCAACCATCTATAGATCAACAACTGAAAGAAATAGAAAACACACAAGTGACACCATTATTTTTGGACAACTCGTCCCCATAAAAACTGGTGCAGCAATTCTGAGGGTTATTTTATTATGCAGTTTAGCTGAGTACAACTGGGTGCCAAAATGGCTCACCCGACATAGAAAATAACCTGTCTATTCGGAAGTAGATATTCAGAAAATTTGCCCCACGAAACCCTCTCCAACACAATTGAAGCACTGTGTCCGCTCTCTTGGCCTCTGCGTCAACCTGAAAACCCCTTGCGTCAGCTCTCTAGGGCTCTACATAGCCTCTCTAGCTATCTGCGTCACTCCAACATCCTCTGCGTGGATGACGCAGGCCCTCTTGGCCTCTGCAATGTCTCTGCTAGCCTCTGCGTGGCTCCCTCTGGCTTCTACGTCTGCCTCTTGGCCTCTGTGCTGGTCTTCCGGCACTATCTCTGCCTCTCTGTCTCGTACTCTCTGCCCCTCGCTGCAAAGTGATCACTGATTCGAATTTTCTTAGCAAACCCCGCTCTAGAAAATCAAATGACTGATCACTCTGGTGTTCTCTCCAACTGACCCTAAAGCCTCTTCTTATACTTTTCCTGTTGGTCCTTCAACGACCGAGATTACATCTCTAATCAATGACTAAGATTAGATTTGGCTTGATCCATGTCATTTGGAACCTTCTAACCTAGTTTTATATTAATACCCATTAATATTTTATTCTTCCTAAGTTTAGACTTAGGAACTCCATTAAAAATATTACTTATTTTAATATCTCCTTAACTAGGTAGAATCTGCCCAAACCATTTCTAGGTCTTGGAGATCTCATGTGCTTTAGCCTCTCCACCAATTTTCATGGCTAGAGCACATCTGATGCTACCCCAAATCAACACTCCCTCTTAGCGAGGACTGTGCTCTAGTAATACTCCACATTGAGTATCGCTGTGATTATACAACAGCGGTACTTGTGCTGATGCTAGGCCTCCATGCCTAACATCCTCTGCATTGATGCATCTTGTACTGTTGCCCATGGCCTTGCTACTGCCATTGCTGCATCCGTACGACATCTCCCTTGCATCCGTGCTATTGTTGGTCCTTTCTCCCAACACTGCATCTGCACTGCAACCCCCTCTCATCATGCTGCATCATGCTAATGCTAACTGCTACTACACTGCAACTCAGTTACTGAGAGGTAAGTAACTAATCAACCCAACTACTGACATCCCTGTCAAGCTAAAAACACTCCCGATGCTGAAGCTCTCTTTGCTGCTATCTCATGCTCCCTCTATTGCCTATGCATTACTGCAACAACTCCTGGCCTCTCGCACCGCCTCAAACCTCTCTGTGCCATCTTGCACTATTGCAACCTCCTCTGTGCCTCTCGCACTACTGCAGCATGCTAGCTTTGCGCTGCCTGGGACTTCTGCACTGTAGCACTCTCTGCCGCTTCATCCGCATCTGTTTCTACTGACATCTGCCATCGTGCTACTTCTCACTTCGGGACTCCCATAGTAAGGTATAATCCAAGAGTTTGGGTACCTCAAAGGTCCTGCCCCTCATCGCCTATAGTCTTCCTGACTACAGCTCGATGTCTCCCCACCTCTTCTCTAGAGGTACATGAACATTCATGGCACAATCATCATTCTCCTCTACCTCCTTTTCCGCCTTCGCTGGCGGTTCCTTGGAGTTAGACGCCTCTCCCTTAGTCTTCTTCCTCGGACGCTGGTTCCCATAATGACTTAGTTATCCACAGTTGAAGCACTTAATCTTGGAGAGGTCCTTTTTCTTCGTCTTCTCTTGCTTCCCCACAGATGCCAGAGGTGCATCCTCTTCCTCTTCCTTCTTGATCTAGACTCTTTTGCTACTACTTCCTGTCTTGGACAGTCATCTAATCTCTTCTTGGCGAAGAGCTGCCCACAATTCTTCCCAATTTGGAAGATTCGCCTTGCCCAGAATGCTATGGAGAAATGTCTCCCACTCCTCGGAGACTGTGTTTAGGGCGGTCCTCACCATGAACTCCTGATTTTGGCGTGGCCCCTACAGAAGTCAGTTGGTCTCCGATCTCCTTCAATCTACCGAGGAAGTGATCTATCTGCCCCCCTTCTACATCTGGTATGACCACAACTGATTCTCAAGTAACATCTTCCTCTGCACAGAGGTATGCTGGTATAGCATCTTCAAGGCATCCCACATTTCCTTTGTTGTCTCCTTCTCGGAATATGTTGGACCACATGATCCTTGACCCCATCAAGGATTATACATTTCGCTTTGGCCATTGCTTCCTCGTACTTTTCATTGTCAACTAGGATAGCCACTATTCTCAAGGCGAAGGCCTTGATGCGATGTCTATCTAGAATGGACACGATCCTGGCCTTCTAGACGACAAAGTTAGACGCCCCATCTAGCCTGTCCTGATCCCTCAGTTCATTCATGGCCAGATCTCTACTCTTCCTTTCGACTCCTTCGAGTCTCTACTTCCCTCTGGAAGTTCTCTCTTCGACTCCCTCTGAGTCTCTACTTTCCGTCTGGAAGTTCGCCTGCCAATCGACGAGTTGCATCTCCCTGATCTCCGATGCACTTGCAACACTGATCTGGATTTCTTGGCTAGCAATCCGCCTAGGTAGCGACTACCTCTACGTTGGTTTTGCCCCGTTAGGTACTGTTCTGTCTTGGCAGCGACAAAACCCCACTAGCTTCACTCCTTGCAAACTGCCCACAACTTCCTAAGCCCCAACAACCGAAGGACTGAGCCTCGAGGCTCTGCGCAATCCTGGCACTGGCTGAAATGCTCCCTAAGCCAACTGTGTCAATCCTCCTAGTCTTTGCGTGGCTCTTCATGAGCCTTTTTTTGCCTCCTCAGCCTATGCGCTGACCTCTCTCTGGCCCGAACTGATGATGCAGTCCCTCTGCGTTATCCCTTCTCCGCTGCTTTCTGCTAGGAATAGCTTCTGTCACTCAGGAGAATTGTTTCTGCTGCAAATGCCTCTGCTTCAGCTGGTGCCTTCAACTCTCCTGCGATCTGCAACCACCCTCTCATACCATGTTGAAATTTCTATGTATTACCCATTAGAAATTTTATCTGTATTCTTTGGTTTATTTCTCCAACTTGTTAATTATGATCAAGTTATTTAAACACATAAATATCGAAATAAACACAATATAGTCTCAACCATCTACAGATCAGCAGCTGAAAGAAATAGCAAATACACAAGTGACATTGTTATTTTTGGACAACTCGTCCCTAGAAAAACCCAATGCGAGAAAATCGGTGCAGCAATTCTGAGGGTTATTTTATTATGCAGTCTATGTGAGTACAATTGGGTGCCAAACTAGCTCATCCGACAAAGAAAATAATCCAACAGTAACACCTCTTTATTCGGAAGCAGATATTCAGAAAATTTGCCCCATGAAACCCTCTCCAGCACAACTGAAGCACTGCGTCAACCCTCCTGGCCTCCGTGTCGGCCTGAAAACCCCCTGCGTCAGCTCTTTGAGGCTCTGTGCAGCCTCTCTGGCTCTCTGCGTCACTCTAGCAACCTCTACGTGGATGACATAGGCCCTCCTCGCCTCTGTGCTGTCTCTGCTAGCCTCTGCATGGCTCCCTCTGGCTTCTGCATCTGCCTCTCTGCCTCTGTGCTGGTCTTCCGACACCATCTCTGCCTCTCTGTCTCATACTCGCTGCCCCTCGCTGCAAACTGATCATTGATTTGACTTTTCTTAGCAAACCCTGCTCTAGAAAATCAAATGACTGATCACTCTGGTGTGTTCTCCAACTGACCCTCAAGCTTCTTCTTATACTTTTCGTGTTGGTCCTTTAACGGCCGAGATTACATCTCTAAGCAACAACTAAGATTAGATTTGGCTTGATCCATGTCATTTGGAACCTTCTAACCCAATTTTATATTAATACCTAAGGATCACTAAAGATAGGCTTCCTTCCAACAATAACTCAACTCCTCCTAAGTCACTGTACTTAGGATATCTATCAAACTTCCCTTTAACTCTCTCTTTGTTGCTCCAAACATGATTTCTCTTAGGGTCTTCAACAACCCTCACGACAAAGGTTTGCTGCATAAAACACTATACTTAGTGTCTTCCAATGACTGCCCTTTAACTGTGAATTTGTCTCATCAAATATCACAAAACTTAGGGCTTTAAGGTTTGCCAATACACAATCCCTTTACACCACTAAAGAGACTGATCATAGGCTACAAAAAAATGTTGTCCGTACACCACTTAGATGAACAAACCTTCACTCTCCAACTCAACACTTTCGTCCAATGATTATGCTCCACGCAGACCCCTTCCTTCCTTCACTGTACTAGCCCTACATTTTGCCCTTTAGCTCACACATATGTTCAATCTTTAAAGCTGGTTTCAACCCACTTCAAGATAGACATATACACAAAACCTCTATGCAAGAGCACTTAGAATATGTGGCCCAAATCACAGCTTATGTCTCTCCTTCTTAGGGTCTTAGTCATCACTCCCATGCATAGAAAAATTGAGCGAAATTTTACACACATAAGGGAAACATACACTTAGAAAGAAGCCCTAACTAGGGCACAGACCAATCAGAGAAAGCAACCTCTAAACATGCTAGGACAAATCTTCAATAAGGGACTAAATTCACAGAGATAACCCTCCACTAACCTGAGCAAACTCGACCTTCATTTTAGACTGAAGGAAGGCCATACAAGCTCCAAATTCATCCCTCCTTTGGATTTGCAGCTCATTGAGGCATTCAACCTTCTCTTGGACAAATATCTCTTGAGGAAAGATGCTCGCATGGATGCCAAACAAACTCCTTTTTCATCCCTACTTATGTTGAATGTAACTAGTGTCGGTCTTCATAATTATATTTGAGTCATGATGTAATTTATTTGTCAAGAGAAAGAAAAATAAATTGACTTATTAAAGCATGGGTTTCATGCTTGGGTCAATTGTTTTTAGGTCATAGCTTCCATTGAAGGCTTCTCGGGTTTATGTCAAGTATTCTTGTCAATGTCATAATGTAAAAGACCCTTCCTAGGCTCTATTTGTTAGAAAATTTTTTTAATGTAAATTAGGTCTTTTGGACCTCCTCCTGATCTAGATTTAAACAGGAATGCAACAAATTACAGATATAACCATAAAATACAGAGATGCAGCAGAAACAATACTTCATTTCATTAATGTAAAATACTAAAATATGCTTACAAATAGAAATGGAAATATACTAGCTCGGGCGATGGTAGCTTATCTTTGAGAAGAGATGTGGCAGCTACATGCCTCTCAACTGTGTTACAATGAGGCTCAAAGGCTTATTTATTGTTGAGAAACAATGGAAAACCCTAAACATCAAAAACCCTAACCCTAGGAGATGAAGCGCCAAACTATGGGCCCCGTTTGGGTAAATTGGTACATCAACTTCCCGGGGTCGTAACTTTGGGATACAATCTATGTTTGACACGCAGAATACCTCGCTAGAAAGATCTATCCAAGGACTACAACTTTTGAATGACAACATTGGTCCCAATTTTCCTAAAAAACATCGTTTAGGGCCTCACAACGGCTCCAAAAGTTCAGGACCTGAAAAAACTGGCAAAAATAGTAAATTGGGCTATAATTAAGGAAACTAAGAAACTAAAAGAGACAGTTGTGTGTGTCCAAGTGGGATAGGCGGGTGGCCACCAACATCCACCTAGATCATTCCTCCCCCCTTAGGAAGCAATGGTCCCCATTGTGTTGAGTGTTTCCATGAGATGGGGAAACTTCTGTTGAACTTGGTCACTGGTGAGTTGTTCTACCATCTCTGATGTGTCCAGTAATGGTGGGAAGCATGGTCAAGGGCGGTCCACATTGAACACTCAATGCAAGCCAAGAAATGGGGGAATGATGTGCTCCAACGCATTGTTTCCCACAGCCTTGGTAATGGTGTGAGGACCATATCAGAGTGATCTGAGCTTCCGATGGGCTCTTGTAAGGTGTTCTTTCTGTAGATACAACCAGACTTTGTCGCCCAACTGAAACTTGCGTGGCACCCGATGCTGATCATGTCGCTACTTGTACTTGGCATTTTCCACAATGGAGCGGTGATATATCGGCCCGTTGGGTAGAGGTGCTCCGAGAGTCAGATCGAACGAATGCTTGACCTGACAGTGCAATGGTACCCCTGTGGTGAGGAGAATATGTTCCTGCCTTCTTTCATGACTGTATGCACCTGCTTTTGCTGCATGGAGGAACCCTTTCTGGGGGCCATAGATGTGGCTACAATCTTCCCCTTACTTTGAGAGCGAACTAGAAAGAAAATAAATTTCCTAGTCTAGGAGATGATCTTACTGCCTTTCTTATCAGAGTTCAAAGAAGTGGCGGTAGGTGGGGCTACCTCCGATATCCTGTATAATGTATTATCCAAAGAAATTATAACAACGCGAGGCCTTGACTCATACATAGCATGTTGCTTCCACAAGTATAGTTGGCCTAATAATACATCACAAATATCAAGAGGTGCAACATCACACAATACCTCATCTATGAAGGGCTTGATGCTGTAGGGAAGGCGACACTATTGGCAGACTCAGAGATCTAGTCCTTGGTGAAGCCACCTGATGTTGTACGGTTGCGGGTGTGGTATAGTTGGTAGGCCCAACCGATTCACGACCCCTACTGAAATGAGGTTTTTTTGGCTCCCGCTGTCGACAATGAACTGCAACGAAGAACCCTTCACCCACATCTGAGTGGAAGAGACGCTCCCCCTCCTTTGCATCTTCGAGCTGATTCTTCTAGATCTTGGTGGTGGCAATAGTGGCGCTAGGCTCTGCATCAATAATCTGCTTCTCTTTGTCATTCCTTTTGTCGGGTTTTGACTCAGGGTTGGAACATGCATCTGATTCTGAAGCCTTCAACTCGGCCACTAGTGAATGCTTGGCCCGACACTCACTTGTGTTGTGAGTGGGGCTTTTATGGAACTCACACCACTTTCCTGTGTACTTCTTTGACTTCGTGGTGTTGTTCTTTTCTTGTGGCTTCGATGGGTTGTCTTGGGTCACCCCGCCTTGGCTTTGTCCTTTGTTCTTCGGATTCACATATCCAAAGTCATGCTTCTTTTGTTTAAACTTCTACTCGATCTTGATAGCGTATCGGTACACCATCCCAAGCGAGATGTCCAGGAACTCCATCTCATCCTGGATGTACCTGTGTAGGCAGCCGCGGTACTTGAGTACCAAATGCCGCTCAGAATCCTTGATACCCAACTTTGTGCGAAGGGTATGAAAAATATTGGTAAACTCTGGCACATCTTGGTCCCTTCCCTACTGCAACGTGGTCCACTTTATGTATTTATCGTCATCGCTTCCGACATGGTAGTGCTGCTCTTTTATGGCATTCTGGAATGAATTCCAAGTGGGTGTGGTTGAAAATAGTGAGGCCGTACTTTCATCCTTCTGCTTGCAGTAGGTTTCCCACAAGTTCTTGACGTGGGGGGCAGCTTTGAGAAGAGCGAAAGTAATATTTTCCTGGCTGGAAAAATCATGAACAAAAAAATACCCTTCTAGCAGATCTAACCATTTATCTACAACATCTGCATCTATTTGACCCTTGAAGATGGGGATTTCAAAGTTAACTTGTACCTTAAAGGGTGTGGCGTTTCCAGAGTAGTTGTGGGAAGTAGATGCGTCACTCCTGGGTAGCCACTGAAGGATCTGGGCAAAGTTGTCCATCATCGCATTCCTTTGTTGCTCGAGGGCTTCTTCGAGCTAGATTTTGATAGGATCTCCTGCCCCCTCGTCTTTTTTTTCTTCTACCATGGGAGGCCGTTGGGATTTGCGAGGCTAGTCTTGCAAAGGTTCGACCAGTGCAAGCCCTAACTCCTTATATCCCCACCTCGTTGGGGACATGCAAAGAAAAACAAAGAAAAACAGAGAAAGAGGAGACCACTCTGATACCACTAATCCAGATTTAAACAGGAATGCAACAAATTACAGATATAACTATAAATATAGAGATGTAGCAGAAATAATACTTCATTTCATTAATGTAAAATACTAAAATATGCTTACAAACAGAAATGGAAATAAACTAGCTCGGTTGATGGTAGCTTATCTTTGAGAAGAGATGTGGTGGCTACATGCCTTTGAACTATGTTACAATGAGGCTCGAAGGCCTATTTATTGTCGAGAAACAATGGAAAACCCTAAACACCCAAAAACCTAACCCTAGGAGATGAAGCGCCAAACTATGGGCCTCGTTTGGGTAAATTGGTACATCAATTTCCCGGGGTCGTAACTTTGGCATACGATCTCTGTTTGACGCGCACAATACCTCGTTAGAAAGATATATCTGAGGACTACAACTTTTGAAAGATCTATGCTTGGTAAACCAATGTTGGTCCCAATTTCCCAAAAAACATCGTTTAGGGCCTCAAAACGACTCCGGAAGTTTAGGACCCGCAAAAATTGCCAAAAATAGTAAATTGTGCTACAATTAAGGAAACTGAAAAACTGAAAGAGACAGTTGTGGGGGTCCAAGTGGGATAGGTGGGTGGCCACCAACATCCACCTAGATCACCTCCACCAAGTCGGCCTCAAACTAGACAAGTCAGCCTAACTGAGGGGTAGAAACTACTATATAAAGGCAAGAACTCGACCTCATTTGGAGCACTCACTCATCAAGTTCGATCTAAATCTTCTAGGGCTAGTAAAAGTGCAAAATTCAAGAAGGAAGAAGGAAAAGGCTAGTGAAGGAGAAGGAGGAGAGTATCTATCTAAGAAAGTCAAATTTTTCACTCTCTTATCTCACACTTGCGAAGGAACTGCAGCTGCTGGAGGGTCGAAATTGCAGTTAGTTGCTAGACTGAAATTCTATAGTTGGGGGTCGAAGTTCTGTAGCTGGGAAGTCGAATTTCTGGATTGTTGTTGCATTGAGGTTGCTGGACAAGAAGAGATTGCTAAAGTGTGTAGAATCATATTGGAAGGCTGACTTGGTGGAGGAGGAAGGGCTTTGGGTCCAGGGTCTTGGTCTATCTCAACTTGAATTTGCTAGTGGAAAGTTTGACTAGGTTTTCCCCTATATAGGAATTTTAACTCTAGCAAAGTGCCTATATCTGGTGTCTTCGATCTTCGTGTTTTGATTTTGATAATTGCTTGATGAAATAAAGATAAGAAAATAACATAAGACAGTTAATAAGAAATCAAAGATATCACAAGTAATTATCAACATAAGAAAGTCTTTCTGCCTTTCTGATTTTCTAATAACTTATAGCGTTCTTTGGTGGTGTCATATTTCACCAAGGGTTACATCACTTAGCCAAGCCGACCTAAGCCATCATGCTTAAAAACCATTTTCTTAAGGAATAAAATTCATTTCGTTTGACTTTTGCCCACACCATTGAAGGCCTAGGCGCCCCTTAGCCCTTCAAGGGTGCCCCTCATGCATCCAATGAATAAACAATCAATTGTCACTTGGGTCTTTCTCCCACAGCTTCAGTTACAAAGCTCACTACTTGGCTACATTTCCCACAAACTACATTTTGTGGGTCAACTCCTCACAAACCCAATACTGTAGAGGTTGTGGGAGTACCTCCCAAGCTATATATTTCAACAAACTAGGGGATAATTTTGACTCATTCAACCTTCAACATAAGTTACTATTTGACCCTTCTAATGTTATGTAACCAGATCACAAAACATAAGAAAAGATAGATCAATGACTTGAAAATAAGCCTTTTCGAGGGGGAAACCTCCTTTTACATCACATAAATGAACAATTCTTGGATGATACAAATGACAAGACCTCCTTTGTATATATAGGAGACTAAAGGGTCACAATATAATTAGGGCCTACATAACAATTATAATATAAAGGAACAACAATAACAATAGTGGGCTTCTATGGGGCACAACAATAACAATATGAGGACTACATGGGACACAACAATAACAATATGAGGGCTACGCTAGTATTATAGGGACCTAACATGCCCCTCTCCTTCAAAAAAGTGTTGTCCTCAACGCTTGAGTAGTTATGGATGCTTATGTATAAAATACTCATCCTCCCATGTGGAATCTTCAGGTGGTAATTTCTTCTACTTGATAAGATACTCTAAAGTGGATCATTTTTGTAGTTGTCGAATTCTTGTTTCCATGATTGCTTCAGGCTCTAATGTGATTTTTCCTTTATCATCTAGTTCTGGCAATATAGTTTGAACTGGAAGCTTGTCACCTATAACCCTCTTCAAACATGAAGCATGGAAAACTGTATTCGTGAAGATGCAGGTTAATATATCAAAATGGGATTGAGTGCAATACATATCAGGTGGCTTATATGTTTTCATATATCTTGGACAACCTTTTTAAATCTAATATTGAACTCACTATAGTTTTATTTTTCTTTCTTATAATTTCAGTTAAAGCATTGAATAGAAAACAAACATCTTTCTTAATAGACCATCTATTAAAGAATTTATGATGTAATTGTTGATATGTGCTAATACTATTGTATGGAGGCTTTGAAACCATTTAGAAGAATCACCTTTCAAAGAAAGAACAAAGTATTTGAATTTATCTTTAAATGAATCTAGGAGATCATGGGTTTACTAGCTATATTTGAAAAAGTAAATGGTTTATAAATATTTGTTAACCAAGATGTAACTATCATAATTGGACTAGGTTCAACAAAAAGATGCCTTAATGCAAGTAAAGATTCTAAATATGCAATGTAATTAACTTTCCTAGTCTTTGCTTTTTGTTTTCTTCTTTGATAGAATAACCCAGGCTCAAGGACAACGATTACCTTACCTTGGCTTGATGGTCTTGTGTTGTACCTTTTTGATGCTATCAATACAAAGGGAGTCACCAAATGAGATCTTGCAAGTTTGTCCTTAAATAATAATCTCGTCAAAGTACAAATACAAATTGAAAGCTTACCAAGGTTTACAATCAAAGCTAATTGATGTTCTTCTCAGCAGCAATGCCAAAAACCGTTAGTGGTTCAAGGGGATGAATCCAAAATATGATGTAATTGTCATACAAACACTGGGATGATTGAACTTCTCGCCAATGTCACCAAAGAAATGCTAACACCCAAACTAGCAAAGCTTTTCCAAGGTCTTTGCAACCTACTAAGATGACACAAACAGAACAAGTGCCCACTATCACCTCGGCACTAGTCACCATTCTTTAATCCCAACTTCTATTAGAATGGCTATGGAAGGATTCACTAAAACATGTTCTTCAACACTAAATTTGAACGCAAGTGCCTTGAATGGGATCTTGGGTGAAGAGAGGACTTAATTGTTGGATGTTTTACCGATTTGGAAATATGAATTGTGTAAGAAATAAATGCAGACCAATGGTATAATTCAATCAAAATTCAGGATATTCAACCTGTAAATAACCTAAACGAGTGAAATTTAATATGATTATCAAATCTATAAATGTTTCTTGATATAAACCTATGGTAAGAGGGGTGGTGTTAATTTGCTTGCTATCCTATTTGTAAATTTGAAAATCTGTAGAAAAACATAGGAAACAACAACAAATTCGCTTTTACAAAGTCACTTAATAGTGCCTAGGCGCACTAGAGTGATAACCTAGGGGTGGGGAAGCTAGGACAACACCGTGAGATTGCTTTACGCCCGTCCTAATCTTTAGATCAACAAAAATTAGTTTTCAGCTAGTTGGAAATGTTGGAAATACTAAGAGGGGGGTGAGTCAATATTTCTTATCAATTGGTATATTTCTAATTCCACGGAGCATTAATTGCTGTTAGCATCAGATAAACATAAACATCATCAATACCATTCATCAATGCATAACAAATAGAGACAATAGACACAAAGATTTTTAGGTGGAAATCCCTCTAGGACAAAACCACCAAACGCTTCTTAATATTTGTCTTCAAAAAATTTACATCAAGTTTTCAGCGCCAACTGAAGGAGGCTCCAACCCCTTGATTTATAGGCTCCAACCTATAGGACACTCCAATGCCCTGTTTACTCAACTGCAATTAAGAGGATGCATCAATGTCCTAGTTTACAGGCTCCAACCTGAAGGTGCTCCAACACCCTGTGTACCAGCTATAATTGGACGGATGCTCCAATGCCCTATGCAAGCTCCAATCTACCCTAGCACCACCTTGCCATCCTGAAGTGTTCTCAAGCTCCAACCTGAAGGACAGTCCACTCTCCTGCCTTGCACTATTGAGAATTCAATAGGGCAATGTATATGTTAATTCTCTTAACTTGATAATTGTTTGTGTTACCTTTTTACTTATTAGCTTTGATCTTTATTAGTCCAATGTGCAATACATCAAACAACCACCAAAACAGTAAGAAAATGACACATTATATAGGCTATAAGCCAGGGCCAAAACCCCTCCTCTTGAGGGGAAAACCCGAAAATCTCTTCTTATCTTTTAGATATTTCAATTGACGAATACAATGACCTAGACTCAGACAAATACCCTCCGAGATCAAGTCTTCCATGACCTCCTGCTGCAATATCTTCGACCTCTTTAGTAGATCTGAAATTCTGCTTCCCATCAACTGTTGTCGCTTCTCTAGGAGACTTCAATCTCCCTCTAACAACCTTCCTCTTGACTTCGCTTGCCTTAACTTGAGTCCTAGGGCTAGTAAGATGCCCTAAGAAACCTTCGTTGCTTTCCCTTCTCTTTTGCTTCCAAAATTGAACCTCAAACTATCCCAACCCAGAAACCCTAACTTCACACTTCCAGAAGAATAGAGAGAGACCCAAACACTTCGACTTCTTCGTCCTTCTCTCCTTCGCACTTCCTTTTTCGACCTTCTTCTTCCTTTTTTGCATAAGAGATGAGTGAGTGGGTGATCCTAATGGAGGACGAGTTCCTCTTATATATAGGCTCCTTCAACGGTGGACGTGGCTCTTCATGTAGGTTGACTTGATCTTGGAGGTATTTTGACACTTTCAAGACAAAATAATTTTTCCTTTACAATTTACAATGTGTCGATAGGGTCTTCCATATATGACAATGACTCTTATACCTAGGACATGTTGGAGGAAATGTAATTAGGTTTGGTCTTCATATATGTAATTTTGATATTTGTACTTATTCAAGAAAAGAGAAATTATTTTGATATTATTTGTCAATGAGTTTCTTGCTCATTGAAAATAAGTCAGGCACAGTTTGAAGTGCTTCTAGAGAGTCAAAGTCAAAATGTAATTATGATAAGATCCTTTGAGGGCATGCTACATCATTTATGACATCATACAAGGTCATGGGAATACCTCCAAGACAAGGCAAGTCCTCTACTAGCATTAACAAAGTCTCCAAGCAACAAATAATGGATGAAAATGAATTAAAGGGCAATCTGTCAAGTCGGCCTAAATGACAATCATGTCGGCTTGAATAGGAGGGACAAATCTCTATTTATAGAGGTTGTCCACTCCTCAAAAGGAGAATGAATTCACTCTGAAATTTGCGAAGGAGTAAGGTAAGAAGAAGACAAGGGAAGAAGCCTCCAAATCAGTGCAAAGAAGAAGGAAGAGACACCAAAGGTTTAAGGACTGTTGTAGGGCTAAAGGACAGTCACACATGAGAAGAAGGAAAAGGTCTACTTGCTACTGTAACAACCCTCTACCACAGATATACAAACTACATTGTTTGGGTATAGATCATAGGCTTAAAGAACCTCCTACTCAAGCGAGAAAGAAAGGGAAGAAAGCGAAGTGAATAGGGGTAATCTGAAGCATATAATAGACACATGTGCAAGAAAAGAAGGACAACCTGTAGTCATCACAACAACACTGTCACAATCATATATATCTCTTTGTTGAAGGCTCAAACTAGGCCTACAAAGCCTCTCTCTCAAGCATGGAAGAAGGGAATACAAGCAAGGAAAGTCTAACATAGTTTTGGAGGAGAAAACACTCTCACGTGTGAAGGATTAGGGCTTGACTGCTGTTGCCCTAAGTCTACAACAATTGCTAGAAGAAGTGCTGGAGGGAAGAAGACAAAATTGCTGCAAGAAGAATCTATCTTGAAAAGACTTAACTTGTGCTTGGAGGATCTCATTATTAGGGGTCTAGGGTTTGGCATTGATCAATAAGAAGCTTCAATAAGAGAAGACTTACCAAGGGTTTTCCTCTCAAGAGTAGAGAGGGTTTGTCCCTGACAGAGAGCCAAATTTTGTGTTCTTGTTATTTTGTTTTGGTAGCAGTTTGATGAAGCACACACATATGCACTAATAATAATAAGAAGTATAAGCTAATAAGAAAAGTAAAAAGACTTCACAAATTGTTATCAAGTCACAGAGAATCATCACAACACTACTTTGCCCTAGATTCTCCAACATGGTATCAAAGGGTAGGTGACACATCAAGGAAAGGGCAACTCAAGGACACTCAAACATCTACAAAGTTGAAGCATCAAGCTTAAAAGTTTCAACCTCTTCAAGGACAAGAAGGGTCTACAACACATCATTCATCAAGGAGGGCTACAAAGATAGAAGAAGAGCCTTATATAAAGGCACCTACAAAGAAGAGCAAATCTACATCAAGATACAAGTCTTTAAGCAAACCTCAACACCAAACAAGTCCACTTGAAGAAGGCAACTTGAAGGATAAGATCCAGGGAAGAAAAGCCATCAAGCTTTCAAGGAGGAAGCAAATCCATCACATCTCAAAATCTATCAAGTACATTTCCCCTTCTGAATATACATCAATGCCTTTTTGCAAGGAAAGCAATAAGTTGGTAGGCACCAATAACTTTCTTGCATGGAAGAAGAGGACTAATCTACTTCTCAAGGAGAATGAACTCTTAGAATATGTGAAGGGGAACATCACTATCCTTGCTAAGGAACAAACTCAAGCCTTAGCCAAGTTCAATAGGGATGAGACAAGAGCTCAAAGGATTCTGATAGAATCAATCAAAGACTCTCATTCCCTATGTCTCCAAGTTTGAGACATCAAAAGAAATTTATAATAAGCTAGAAGAGCTATTCGCGATATCCACAACCGGAGAAGTAATATCTTTGAGGAATGAATTATACAAAATGAAGATAACGAAGGAAGGAATAGCTCCCTACTTCATGAAAATCTCTGAGATGAGAGATCAACTTCAAGAGCTTGGGGAAGTCATGTCTGACAGAGAAATGACAAACTATTGTACTCAATGCTCTACCTGAGGAGTGGGGAAACTTCACATCTAGCATATAAGCCTAGAAGGAAGCAACCACTCTCAGTGAAATGTGGTCTCTATGCAGAACAAAGGAAACTAGACTTAAGGCAAAAGAAGATGTGGGACCAAAGGAGCAAGCATTTGCTACCATGACCAAAAGAAAGGGTAAATTTGGCAAGTTTGGTCCACGAAGAACAAACAACAAAGACATGTCCAAGATCCAATGTTTTGGATGCCAAGAATATGGACACTACAAAAGGGATTGTCCTAAGCTTAAGAAGGAAAATGACAACAAAAGGAAGAGGAAAGAAGCTCACATAACTCTAGAGATGAAAGAAGAAGGAAAGAAGCAAAAGAAGGAAGATCCTCTGGATCTCTACAAGGACTAGGTAAAACTCTCTACTTATAGACTTCTTTCAAAATTTGAGTAAAATAGGAGCATGTAGGAATAAATTAAATTGCATGGCTAGAATCATCCTCTAGAATCTAGCAACATGATGTACATAGAGTTCTAGACACTCATGTAGATGTAGCATTTATGAAAAGAACAAAAATGCACAAGTATAAATATGTTCTAGAATATAGGAGCATGGCAAATATAGCTCAAGATATTCATGTAGAAGGAGCATACCTAGTATAGGACCTCATGCATGATGAAAGAAAACTTGATCACGATAAGAATCTTAGAAGACCTAAATCATCTAAGGAAGGAAACATTTGCAAGGCGAGGATCTTTAAGATCCTATGATGGAATCTTCAAAAGAAGGTTCGTGAACCAAGGCAAATGTCTCATGGGATTCAAGAATAGGGATGATATGCAGGCAAGCTAAGATGAAGTAAGAAGGGCCACACCAAAGGATGATCAAGGAGGATCAAGATGAGGTATGTATGCATCATAGTTTAATTCATGTTTTTAGTTGTATATTATTAAGTCATGGGTATAGTTCTATAACATGATCAAGCATGAAAGAATCTCTTTCGCCAAGAACATGCTCGAAGGCATGTACCGCAATGCAATGAAGGCCAACAAAAGAACATGCTCACATAAGGAGCATAAGATTGCTGACTAAGAAGCAAGAAGAAATGCTGACAAGCCCAGAAATCAAGCAACGAACGAATGCTTCCACAAGAAGCATTAGATGGTTGACCTATCTATTTGAGAAGAAGCAAATGAAGAAAGAGATCAAGCATGTGAAGAACACCATGATCACCAAGAATCACTATCTGACAAAATGCCTTGAAATATATCTCCCAAAAGAAGGCAGGACAACTTTGATAAAGGAAGAAAGGACCCTTGACACCTATGAAGGCCTTGGAAATGAAGATGTCGTGATGAAGAAGCCATCGAACAAAAGGAAAAGAAATGTTGAAGCAATATCAGGATGAAGTCATGATGGGCTATTAGGTCAAAGCATATAACCTAGCAAGTACGATGGAGCATCCATGAGGAGAGCATTTCGAAGCATGGACAAGATGACAAAGGCGTAGCCAAGATGACGAGAAGAACCTGATAGTCACTTTCCACAAAGGAATGACATGACAAACCAAGAAGGAAAGTGATCGATAGATGGTGCCCTACCGAGAATGAGTTCGATCGAAGACTTCATGACATCAAGAAAGGAAGGAGATCAAGTAGTTGAAGGACACATGAAGAAGAAGCTGCTGATGAAGGAAAGAGTCCCCAGTTAAGAGGCAACTCTAACAAGTCCCTGATCAAGAGGGAGTTTTGGATCATCCCTGATTACAAAGGAGTGACCATTGTGTTTTCCATTTCATGGGTCATGCACTAGAGCAGGACTAACAGTCGTAAGTCTAGATGAAGGCCATGAATGGAAATGTTGACACAAGATAGATACAACATTCTTGTCTTCTCTTCGGAACAAAGAATGGGAGGATTAGGTAATCATCTGGCATCCGATACTCTTTGAGGATGTGTAGGGCATCCAAGACAAGAGTAGGCAAGAGAACCGATATTCTTTGAGGGTTGGGAACCCAAGATAAGAATATTCTTAGAAGGTCATACTCGAGAATGCCTGGGTGGGTATGTACCTTGAGAGACAACGATGAAGGTGTCTATAAATCATTGGTCTCGCCAACACTGTAGCTCATGGTCTCGTAAAGGGGGGGGGGAGCTGTTAGTCAAGGCCTTGCACTATGGCAATGCTGATGAATATGATGCTATAACAGATGGGTTGCTAATCTGATTTCTCTTATGTGAATTCTTTAAGATTGAAAACTGCCAAACACCTTGTAATGTTGTATGAATACCTCCCTAGTTAAGAGGGAGAGTTGGAGGAAATGTAACGAGGTTCGATCTTCATATATGTAATTTTGATATTTGTACTTATTCAAGAAAAGAGAAATTATTTTGATATTATTTGTCAAAGAGTTTCTTGCTCATTGAAAATAGGTCAAGCACATTTTGAAGTCAAAAATCTAATAATGATAATACCCTTTGAGGGCATGCTACACCATGTATGACATCATACAAGATCATGGGAACACCTCCAAGACAAGTCAAGTTCTCTACTAGCATTAACGAAGTCTCCAAGCAACAAATAATGAATAAAAATGAATTAAAGGGCAATCTGTTAAGTCGACCTAAATGACAGTCATGTTGGCTTGAATAGGAGGGACAAACCTCTATTTATAGAGGTTGTCCACTCCTCAAAAGGAGAATGAATTCACTCTGAAATCTGCAAAGGAGTAAGTTAAGAAGAAGACAAGGGAAGAAGCCCTCGAAATTAGTGCGAAGAAGAAGGAAGAGACACTGAAGGTTTAAGGACTGTTGTAGGCCTAAAGAACGATCACACGTGTGAAGAAGGAAAAGGTCCACCTACTGCTGTAACAACCCTCTACAACAGATATACAAACTACATTGTTTGGGTATAGATAATAGGCTTAAAGGACCTCCTACTCAAGCGAGAAAGAAAGGGAAGAAAGCGAAGTGAATAGGGGTAATCTGAAGCATATAATAGCCACACGTGTGAGAAAAGAAGGACAACCTGCGGTCATCACAACAACACTGTCACAATCATATATATCTCTTTGTTGAAGGCTCAAACTAGGCCTACAAAGTCGCTCTCTCAAGTGTGGAAGTAGGGAATAATACAAACAAGGAAAGTCTAACATAGTTTTGGAGGAGCAAACACTCTCATGTGTGAAGGACTAGGGCTTCACTATTGCTGCCCTAAGTCTGCAACAATTGCTGGAAGAAGTGCTGGAGGGAAGAAGCCAAAAGTGTTGCAAGAAGAATCTATCTTGAAAAGACTTGACTTGTGCTTGGAGGATCTCATTGTCAGGGGTCTAGGGTTTGGCATTGATCAATAAGAAGCTTCAATAAAAGAAGACTTACCAAGGGTTTTCCTCTCAAGAGTGGAGAGGGTTTGTCCCTGGAAGAGAGCCAAATTTTGTGTTCTTGTTATTTTGTTTTGGTAGCAGTTTGATGAAGCACACACATATGCACTAAGAAGAAGACGAAGAAGTATAAGCTAATAAGAAAAGTAAAAAGACTTCACAAATTGCTATCAAGTCACAGAGAATCATCACAACACTACTTTGCCCTAGATTCTCCAACAAGACAAACCCTAGAAGCACACAATGGGTGTTTGACCTAGAAAATAAAAGAACTTGAGCATGAAATCCATGCTTCAATAATAATAATAATTTCGTTTTCATTTTATATTTACAAGAATACATTTCATACTAATGAAGATCGAACCTAGTTACACATTTTTCAACACTCCCTCCTAATTAGGGAGGTATTCATAAGAGGTACATGGTCATTCTCAATCTGAAGAGATCTCATAAGAAGAGTTAGATTGGTAATCCCATTTGTCTAGCATCATAATAATCAACATTGTCACATAGCAAGGCCTTGACTAACATATCTATGTCTTCACAAGATCATAGCACAATGCTGGCAAGACCAATGATGTATAGACACCATCATCATTGTCTCTCCAAGGTACATACCCCACCCGGGTGTTCACAGAGTATGACCTCCCATTGGACTATTCTTATCCTGGGTAGCTAATCCTCAAAGAATATATGTCCACGACTACTCTTATCTTGAATGCCCTACCACATTCTTAAAGAGTATCGAATGCTAGATAGTTACCCAATCCTCCATTCTTTCTTCCCAAGTGAAGACAAGAATGTTGTGTCTATCTCTCCCTCTCAGTTAGGGAGGACAAATCCAGCAAACCAAGCTTGTCCCTTAAGTATACAAACTTCTTGTTTGGAAGTGATTTCGTCAATATGTCAGCGACCTGCTCATCAGTGGAGATATATTGTAGCTGCAACACACCGTTTTGTACTAGCTCTCGTATATAGTGATACTTGTTGTTGATATGGCTTGTCTTCCCATGAAACACTGGGTCCTTAGACAAACAAATACAACTGGTATTATAAAAAAGTATCACTGTAGGCTTCAACGGTCCTTTAAACAAGTCAGATAGCAGCTTTCGTAACCAAATTGCTTCCGTGTTTACTTCGCATGCTGCAACATATTCAGCTTCAACACTACTCAAAGCAATAGTGTCTTGCTTTCTGCTCATCCATGAGACCACGGAGGATCCTAAATTGAAACATCCTACTGTAGTACTTCTTCCATCCTGTTCACTGCCTCCCTAGTCAGAATCTGTATAACCAATTAATTGTACATCATTCCTTCTATCATATTTTAGGCAGTAGTTGATGGTTCCTTATAGATATCTCAGAATATGTTTTGCTACTATCCAATGATCATGCTTCAACTCCACTTGGAATTGACTGAGTACATTTACTGGAAAACATATGTCCGGTCGAGTATTGACCAAGTACATTAATGAGCCAATGAGTTGTCTATATTTGGAAGAATCCACAGGGCTTGATTAGAAACTTCTTTGTCTTTTCAAGTTTGTGGTTATCAGAGTGGTCATAGGTGCACAGTCCATCATGTCTTACTTGTTTAATATCTCAATCGCATACTTTCCTTGACCTAATAGTCTTCATTCGGTTCCTGCCAGACTTCTAGTCCCAAATAGTAATGCATTAGCCCAAGATCCTTTATGTCAAACTCTGTTGCCAATTTCTTCTTACATTCTTCAATTCAACCTTTTGCACCTGTCAAGAGAAGATCATCTACATACAAAATAATACTTACAAGTTCATTGTTTACGACCTTAATATAGAGGTTTGAGTCAACAAAACTTTTCGTGAAGCCTAATCTCTATAGGTATGCATCCATTCTAACATACCATGCCCTTGGTGCTTGCTTGAGGCCATATAATGCTTTCTTTAATCTGCAAACATATGTCTTCCTATCTTTGATTGCAAATCCCAAGGGTTGTTCTATATTGACTTCTTCATCTATAGTGCCATTCAGAAACGCAGTGTTGACATACATTTGGTGGATGTTCCATCCCAACGATGTTGCGAGAGTGACTAATGATCGAATCGTTGTATATCTTGTAGTTGGAGCAAATGTCTCTTCATAGTCAATGCCTTCTAGTTGAGAGAATCCTCTAAGCCACAAATCTTGCTTTATACTTATCTATACTTCCATCAGTTGCTTGATCTTATAGATCCACTTGGAAGTAACTATAGATTTGTCTTCGAGTCTAGGTACAATCTCCCAGACTCCATTCTTCATTATAGATTGATACTCTTCATTCATGGCATCCTTCCATTCTTGATGTTCTATAGCCTCTTCAAAGGTGGATGGTTCTGCTTCTATCAATTTTGTCATGTATGAAGCATACCCAAAATATTTCTTGGGTCTTTTACTTTTTTCTAAATGATCCTTGAGCTGCCCCATGACCTTTTGCATCAAGTAGTGTAGACTTCAACCAATTAGGTTTTTTCCTTGTTTTGGAATGACCACAGGTTGAACAAGTTCACTAGGCCCTTCTTCCTCATGGTGAGATCCTTCTCCTTCCTTGTCAACTTCTTCCTCAAATATCAGAAGTTCTTCATCATCAAAATCTATAGAAAGTTCTTTTGATTTCTTGAATTCTATGCTCTCATCAAATATGACATCATGACTGACTTTAATGTGATGTCCATCTTTCATATAAATTCTATAGGCTTTTGATGAGTTATTATGTCCAACAAATATACCCTTCACACCGGAAGGGGACCCAACTTCTTTCTTTTGTCCTTGGTATATGAATATACACAAGACACCCAAATATTCAGAGATGGTCTACAGATGGCTTCTTCCCAGTGAACACTTCTTTCGGAGTCTTGTTGTCTAGAGATCTGTGAGGACATTGATTTTGAAGGTAGACTATTGTCTTTGTTGCCTTACTCCATAGAAACTTAGGTAGATCTTGATCGTGTAACATTGCTTTTGCACTTTCTTCAATGGATTTGTTCTTTCTTTCTGCAACTCCATTTTGTTCAGGATTGTATGGAACTATCAACTCCCTCTTAATCCCGAACTCCTTACAGAATGTTATAATCTCTTTGGATGTATATTCTCCTCCATTATCAGATCTTAGTATCTTGATTCTTCTTTCTGTAAGGTTCTCCACTTTAACCTTGAATTCTTGAAATTTTGTAAATACTTCATTCTTGGTTTTCATTAACTAAACCCATGTCTTTCTTGAATGATCATCTATGAATGTGACATAATAAAGATGGCCTCTAAGAGATTTTGGAGTGATAGGGCCACGTACCAAGAAAAGATAAAATAGAAAGAACGAACCCAAAAATATACGCAAATTGTTTGCAAGAAAGAGCTCTATTATGGCATAGAGGGATCTCACAATTCAATAACAACTTGAAGGAGAGGAGAGGCTAGTCTTTTATAATTTATTTTGTAACTACTAGATAACAGCTAGTTCAACCTCTCTCTCAAAAATAATATTTTACTTGCTATCCACATGTCAAAGACTAAGTAAATTACAACAAAATATATTTTTCATGCAATGTTTTACATGCTAAGGGTGTTTGAATTGGCTCAAATGACCCTTGGAAGTGCAACATTCCACTTGCATTGACCCCAGAAACGCGAAAAGCAGAAAATAGTATTCAAATGATGCTCAACATTTCACTTGGGCGACCCAATGACTAGCTTTCTTGTCTCAACTTGCTTACTTGGAGTGACTTTGGCACATGAAGAACTCAACTTGGTCCTTGGAGATTTTGATTTGGTTGAATGGATGAAGACTAGACTTTACAATGACTGCTTTCTTGTCCACTTGAGATGTAACGTCCACCTTGTCCTTCAAATGGTTAATTCTAACCCCCAACGTTCCTTCTTTCTTGACTTAACAACTAGTAAGAACGCCGACTTGGTCCATTTGGCTAAATCTTCAACACCCTTGAGAAATTGAGGACCTTGCCACTTGGGTTTTGTCCAACTAGTTTTTCACATAATTTTTTCCCTGTGTTGGAAACATTGGCATTGGCAAAAAATCAGAGGGTCCTATTACCCACCACTTTATGGGTGATATCCATAGGAGAATTTTTTTTTCTCCTAGATGGCCAGTAGCCCATTGCAGCCACCAGATAACTCGATGTACCATTTTCTTTGCCACCTGAGACAACCATGTGGTCCCTCGCTGACTTGTTATGATCGTATGTTTGAAGGTGGGCCTTCCAACCCCAAAGGTATGACTTATCATTGTGTGATTGAGTATTTTTGTTTACTTATCATGGACACTTATCGACATGGATTAGTGGGGGGATTCAGCGAAAAGAATGGACTAGGTCTGTACTCTTGTCTCCTCTATCCTTTTGGTGGTTAACATTGTATTCTAGTTTCATGGGATCTCTTTTATTGGCCACTAGGCTTTAGGGATGGCACTACATGGGAAACCTTGATTTGGGTTGCATGGTCCCACCTCCCAAAATGATATACATCACTCCCCTTCCGCTCATTACAACCCCATTCATCATATTTCCTATCTGAGTCCACATTTGTCTGCTAGGTCCACAAGGAGTTAAGCCTCCCCTTCCCTTGTCCACACCTTAGGTTGGGTCTGGAACGATGCCCCGAAGGTTGATGCAGCTAAAAAGAAAAGAAAAGAAAAAGCTTATTTGGCCACTCTCAATAGGAAATTGTACCATAAAATGCAAAAGATGGTCAGGACATACAAATTTAGCATGTGGACAAAAGCCAAACATGAGCTCTACTCCTTATCCATGGCCATCACCCTGGTTCCTATGGGTCCTAGATGAACCGCCTCCATCATTAAGGAACCCATGATTGTTCCAATCCCTGGTGGGCAATGAACTGCCCCACCTAAAAGGGGTATCTACTATTGTATCTTACACATCATGCTCTCATCCCCTAGAGCCTCGAGCAGTTATAAAGAAAAATTAATAAAAGGCAAAATACATATGAAAAATGGTGGAAAAACAAAGGTCGGGGTAACTCATGTACCACTATGTTGCACATTGCGTAGACCTCATGTTTGAGGATATTTGCAAAATAGATTGGGTCAAGAACATTATAGAGCATGCCAAAAGCATAACAAAATATATTTACAATCACTCATGGATTTTGAGTGTGATGAGGAAACACACAGGGGGTAGGGATATTATTAGGCCTGCCATCACTAGATTTTCAACTCATTTTTTGACATTGCAATCTATGCTTTCCCAGCATAGAAACTTGCAAAGGGTGTTTTCTAGTGATGAATGGAATGAATGCCAATGGTCTTGCAAACAAGATGGCAAAGATGTGAAAAGAAAGTTAGTGAAGAAATATTTTGGAAAAAGGCAACAACGCTTGTGAAGGTTGTTGAACCACTGGTTAAGGTGTTGCGGTTGGTGGATGGGGAAAGATTGGCTATGGGCTCCATTTATGAGGCTATGGATCAAGCAAAGGAGCAAATAAAGGAAATATACAAGGATAGAGTGGCTAAGTATGGGCCCATTTGGGCAATCATTGATGAAAGATGAAACAATCAACTCCATCACTCTATACATGCAGTTGGGTTTTTTTTGAACCCAAGGTATCATTACAAAGCTTTGGAGGCAGAAGCTTTGACTGGGGAGGTTAGAGATAGATTGATTCACTGCATTGACCATATGGTCCCTAAGGAGAGTGATTAGTTGGAGATACACCGATAGATCACTTGTTTTAGTAGAGCCACGGTACCTTTGGCAAGAACCTAGCAAGGATTTCAAGGGAAGCAGATGAGCCAGGTAAACAAACAATTTCAATTTTCAAATTCTTATTTTGTTAAATTTGAAAGTTGGATATAATTTGTTGAGCTAACTCGTTACACAACTATGTTTTTTGCAGCACAATGGTGGGAGGCATTTGGTAGCCATTGTCCTCAATTGCAGAAGTTTGCAATCTGTATTTTGAGTCAAACTTGCAGTGCTACTGGGTGTGAGCGCAATTGGTCTATCTTTGAGAGGATTCACACGAAGAAGGAAAACGTTTGGAACAAAAGCGGTTAAATGATCTAGTCTATGTCCAATACAACCTCTGACTAAGACGCAACCAATTGCTGAACTAAAGACCTGATACATATCCCATTGTGTTGGAAGATATTGATCCAACATCAGATTGGGTAGTGGAGAGTCATCCAGCAGAGTTTGATTCTAACGAGGATATTGGTATTGATTTGGATTTACAGACAGAAGCATTCGCTGAAGTTGTTGCTAAACATAATGTTCAGTTGAATGCAGATCCACTTGTACCAGGCCCAACCCCAAGCGCTCCAGTTGTAGGCACTTCCTCTACTCAGCCACGACAGAAGCGCATATCTTGTCTATCTCAACATGCAACTGCTAGTGCTACTACTTCTACAGTTGCATTTGGAGATGGTGATGATGAGGAGGAGCCATGGGTTTCCCTGTCTGACTTTGATTCAAAGTCTGAGCCAGATGATGTTGGCTTCTCTACCAGTTGGCAGTAGTATGGGTGACTAGTGATGTTTTACAGTTTACTTTTATTGTAGAGGCCATTTAGAGCCTCCTTGGTTATGTGTTTTTGTTTTGATCTCTATATCATGTATGTATTGGACAGTGCACTGGATGCCATTTTGATATAATGGATATATTCATGAGCCTACTTTGATGATATGTTGTCTTCTCTCTATATTCAAATGCTTTGTGTTTGGAAACATGAATGGAAATCTTTAAAATTATGTTTTTTCATAAAAAAAATAAATATTTAATGTATTTTCTACAACGACTGAGTCATTGAAATCAAATCAGCCGAGTCGATATCGAGTTGGAGTCAAAGCCAATCCTTGGCTAGTTCTGAACCTGAGTTGAAGTTTTAAAACATTGGAAAAAAAATGAAAAAATGAAACTATATTAAAACTTCAAACTTGTTAGAACTTAATTTTTATTAAATAAATAAAATTATATTAAAATTTAAAATTAAAAAGTAAAATATAAACAATAACAAAAATAAAAAACTAAAAGTATATTAAAACTTAAGACTTAGTATTTATTATTATTATTTAGTAACTTTTTGAGAAATTTACTAGTATTTCACTACTTAGTGCTTTCTATGTTTACTTTTAGTTTAATATTCTATGGCTATTTTAGATTTCAAAATAATGTCAATGTCATTGTCATATGATGAATTTACTTTTCATCGTTTTTGAAAATTTGATGCACATTGCATAATTTCAATTGTCAAATGATGAATTTATTAATTTAATTTAGATGTACCTTGCATTATGCCAAATGATGAATTCAGAAGGAACATTGCATAATGTCAAATGATGGATTCAATTTAGTAATTACTTTTAGATTTACAATGCAGAATTGTCAAATGATAATAGTCTAATAAGTAATAATGATCATATTTAGTTTTTAGATGTACATTTCATAATTATTAAGATTTTCTATTTAGTTATTGACATATTTTTGGGATTTTTATTTTATTTTATTTTATATATTAAATTTTTAATAATTAATAATTTTATAATTTGATGACTATGATGTCCCCCCCTTTCCCCTAAAATTCCCTAAATTTTGGGGTTGTTTATATACGTCCCCCTTGTACGTATTCTTGCTCCTATGTTTCCTTGTCCCAAAAATTCAGTGGAACATTGGTTAAACCCCTTTTTGAGCTTGGAGACACATGTACATGCCAAAGCTCACTATGGAAGGGCATGCCATTATTATGAAGTGTCCACTTGTGTTTCATGATTTGTAAGCTCTTTTACTTGATTACTCTAATGATTTTTTGTACTAGAAGGCAAGGGGATGCATTGGATCTTATGCAGGATTGCGGGTGAGTCTCCATTGGGGTTTGGTCTTCCTATACGAGGTCCAAGCTCTCCAGAGGGTCACATTGGCACTAGTAAGGTGAGTGTAGAGAGCCATGAGCCTCCACCATAACAGAGAACACTTCATGTATCCCCAACACCATTCAGTGGTTGCTCGTGTTCCACCTTTTGGATGAGGATGATGCACCTGGATCACCATGCCCAATTGGCTTCATACATGTACCACACACTTTGCATAAGTTCTAGGGTCCATATGAGGATGTGTCAAACCACGGGAGACAAAGGGAGGGCTTATGTCATCGTCCTATCCCTTGCAGATGGTTTACAAACATATCGATCCACTTGGAGACCCATGAGTATGTCATTGTGCCCCCACACCCATTTGGGGACACCACATGTGAGTTGCTTGGATATCAGGGGGCTTGTTATCACTTAGAGAAAATCTTGGCTGTGGGAAAAACTCTAACGTAACCTCGAACCTCTTTGAGATTGAAATTTGGCCCATCTACTTGGAAAGGGATCTCTCCTTAAACTCAACTACTCGAGGTCACAGTAGCAGAAGGTTTACAATCAAGTCCTATGGCCAGACTTATTTAAGAATGGCTGAGTTTGGTAGGACTATGAGAAAATTCCACCATTGGGCATGGAGTCTGACCCAATCAAGCTTATATAACAACAGTTTTCAATGAGCAAAACATAAAAGCAAGGTAGTAATAATTCCTTTGACACTTTTAAGGAATTCAGGATAAAAATGAAGGGAATCAGTCCAATGGTTAAGTGAAGAAAAAAATTTGTTAAATGTCTGAAAATAAAAAAATAGGAACATAAACATGTGGGTCCCAATTTCAAACACTCGGTATTTTAGACATGAGGAAAATATTAAACCAAGAAGACAGACAAGGAATCATAACACAAGAATTTATGCAAATTGCTCATGAATACTGCTTTCATTAAAATCCGGTCAATAATACAAAAAAGATGTTATTCTTTTTCCAAAAGTTTCCAACCCTTTTTCTTCTATAGTCACTGCTTATATAGACAATAATAACTAAACAGTTTTGTCTCTAAAATTAGTTATAATATAATCCAAAAATAACAATACATATCTCTTAGATACATACATTGAAAAATATCTTCTAAACATATTTGATTTTCAAACAAAACATCTTGTTGAAATCTGTGCTAAAAACGAGGTTGAGAAAATGTATCATTGTTATGCCTCCTTCACTGTAAAACAGGCCTTGTCGTCCCTCCAAAATCGGTCTTCTTGTTGTGTAGCTCCTGCCTTCTCGGGTATCCATCCTGTAATTTGCTGAAAATGTCGCTGTCAATCCTTTAGTTGCCAGAACTGATGATTTCGCTGACAGTTTGGCTGTCAGCGCTTTCTTTCAGACCATTCTCCAAAATGCGCTGACAATGAAAATGTCAACGCTCCTCTGCGCTTTTCTGTGTTGAAACGCTAACAAGCGCTTTATTAGCGCTAGATCAAAATTTCACTTTGATAGTGAAAACACCAAAAACCCAAAAGATGGAAAACAACTCTCAGCTAAGGGTACTAGCTGCTTCCAACAGAATGTCATCCTCAGTCTTTTGCTCTATCTAGTTTCCATGGGATTTTCTTCTTGGTTGCCTCTATTTTCTTCGACCCTTTTCTGTGTTGAAACGCTAACAAGCGCTTTATTAGCGCCAGATCAAAATTTCACTTTGATAGTGAAAACACCAAAAACCCAAAAGATGGAAACCAACTCTCAGCTAAGGGTACTAGCTGCTTCCAACAGAATGTCATCCTCAGTGTTTTGCTCTATCTAGTCTCCATGGGATTTTCTTCTTGGTTGCCCCTATTTTCTTCGACCCTTTTAAACTTGTAGCTTTATCCCTGTTTATGATTAGGTCTTTTAGTGGAATATTTGCAGAATATTAAACAAAATTAACACATAAAAAGTTACCAGAGACATATAAATGGCAGAAAAGGCCTCAGAGCCTCAATGTATTCCTCTCATAATGTAATTGTACAAAATCATGATAATAATACAAATATAAATACATGAGGAAATTTGTCTCAAGATAGTGCATCTATCTTGGACACTTTGGTTGAGCAGATATCTCAACCATACACTAAACTAGGAGCCTGACTTGTTGGAGAGAATCTCTCAACCAACTAGGCCTAAACTGACTCCTAACTATGAGGAGCAAACCCAATCTAGAAAGGTAGGAATAAATCCTAACTTTCATGATTTTAATTAATTTAATTATTTTGGACTTATAATTGTTTCCATCACATGAGAGTGAAGCTAATAATATTATCCACGTCTATGACTTATTTGGCAAGGTTAGGGTTTTGCTTCAACTTTATATTCAGTCTCAATTTGTTTAAGGGCTTGGTGTGAGGTTTTTTACCTCCTTTGAACATCTCAAACAGGTGGGTTCATTTTCGATTGGAACTTCTTCATCATGAGGTTCAACCCTCTTTCTTTTGGTTTTCTCTAGTAGCTAACTCTCTGCAGGTGAAACTTCAGCGGGTGGACCTTCAACATGAGGGTTCTTTGTAGTAGAATTCACAGTAGGAGAAATATTTGCAATGGGAGGAGGGTTTACAGTAGGTTGTAGCTTTCTGAGCCTGTCACTTCTTCTAGAATAAACTTTGGGTATTTTAGGAATAGAAGGTGAGGGTTTCTCTTCTTTCGACTTCTGGTTTGTATAGTGGAAGTGCCCTGAGAGGAGGTTCCTACCTGAGGGTTCTTGATTTATTTGGTACCCTTTTTTTTCCTCATTTAGACTTAGGGGGCTAGGGTTGAAATCCTCCCCATAATAGAAAATGACTCCATGTTCTTCCAACCTTTGCCAATTGATTTTCAATTAATAATATAATTAAAGCCATATGATAAATGAAGTGTGGAGATGAGTATGTTCTAGCCTAAACTCGAACAGACATATGTTTTAGACTTTCTAATAAAAAATAGCATGCATTCATTCTCAATTGTCCTGCAAGATGAGCCAAGAAACGAAAGTGATACAGGTTTACCCGTTTATAGCGACCTTCACATTTGAAATATGACTGGGTAATTCGCAGCAGCCCATCCCATTTGTCTTCCAACCAAGACCTCTGCACCCCTGCCTTCCAATTCTTTTCTTTGAATTTGGCCTTTAAGAAGAAAGGCACGAGTATCCCAGCTAAGACATGGCTCTTAAAGGCTCTTTCTCCATTTGTAGGCAAAGCTTTGACCTCTGAAATCAAGTCCTCTGTCACTTGGAATGAAATCCCTCCAACCTCCACACGTTGACCGTCGAAACCCTGGGCAAATGCTCATGCAACCTCATCGTGGAAGTCAGTGTATCGTTTGAAAAATTCCTCCCATCCAGCCTGTTGAAACTGTTGCTAAATGTCTAGGTAAATCTCAGAAGATCGGGTGTCTTTGGTTTAGTTTTGTTTAACCTCCCTCTTTTCCCCATTGTCTTTATGTTTGGTGATCATGCAGAAGAAAGGATCGGGATTCGATCCTGGATCTTCGCCAAGTAACTTCAACTGAACGAGTATCCAACGATTAAAGTTAACAAAAATCACAATTGAAATGGTTAAATTACCATATGGGAAAACAATGATGTTTAGGCATGTGTTAGATAACTGATTGATGGGTAAAACAAAGATTTAACCCTTTAATGATTACAAAATAACTACATACCTATTCGGCGGTGGAAAACACTCTTTCAGCACATACCTTTCATATTTAACATAACATGATTGGATAATAATCACCTTTTTGCTGACGTGGAACTGTTGGAAATAATACTGAGAGAGGGGGGGGGGGGGGGGTGAATCGTATATCAATTCCTTTCATCTATACAAACATTTGCGATTGACAATTGAAACTTGCATATACCTTCGACTTATAAATTAAAATTATTCTCAGATGTTTGTCATTAATCTATATCCGAGAACCATATAAAATGAGCCAAGAACAATAGACAACACACCAAGGAACACAAGATGTAAGGTGGAAACCAATGTGGTGAAAACACACTGCTGCAATATGTCTCTATCTTCTTTCAATTAGAAACTTCTTTTTACAATGATTTTGTACTGGTGCAGTCCTTTACCAGTACGCAGGTTGCAACCTGCAGAGTGCTACAACCCTCTTTCGTTTTCTAGCTTCTCTTGGAAGGGAGCTACAACCCCCGTAGAGCTTGTACTAGCTAAGATACTAGTACATAGGTGCTGACCTACAGAAGGCTACTACCTTCTCTTTTCTTCCAGGGACCACGTTTCATCAATTTTTAGACTGGATCCATGAATATCAAGTAATCATCAAGTATATGTGCATCAACCAATTAACCCATAACTTCTCAGAATGTTGTAATCAGACAAACAGTACCAGTAACTAGACACCAAGTCTATACCCAGAACACTGCAGCAGTAGACAAAATCAGCTAAAATATACTTCAAGAAAAGTCCGCAACTTCACCAGTAGTAACCTGCGGATGTCCGCACTTTCTTTGTCTGTGGCCTGCGCAGCTTCGCTCCTGCGCTGTCTGCGACCTGCGCAACTTCGCACCCGCACTATCAGTGCTTTCGCACCTCCGCCCCTGCAGCGTCTTCTGATCACCGCACCTCCACACCTGCTCCTTCATTGGTACTGCGCACCTCCGCACCTGCACCTTCTCTGATCCTGCGCACCTCCGGATATAGACAGTTTATCAGTCCTCAAATATACCCCAGACTATCAAATTCACAGATCCGTTCATGCGCCAAAGAGATCTCAACCCATCAGCAGATCTGACTTATAATGCTCCGGTTTCTTCTTGATTCAGGTTCAACTATAACTCCCCAACCGATTATCAGAAATTTAGATCTTGCTATTCTTAAGATATTCAACACACTTGTGTCCAGCCAAATGGTCTCCTTTCCCTTTTATAGCCAAGGCCTTACTCAAACCATGGATCAAAACCATTGAGAAACAATACTAGGGACCCAAAACCTGGGTTCAATATTCTAGATGCAAAACCACGGACCAAAACCATAGGATCAAGAAAACGTCGGGCTAAATACCATGGAACAAACTTAAGATGCGCATTTTTCTTTGCATGAAAGTCCGTGCATTTTAGGTTCGCACCTTTTGTTCGGAACGCCTGCGAACATGTCCGCACTCTGTGAACTGCGCATCCTACCAATGTCCGCACCTTTTGATCGGTGCACCTGCGGAACCTGAAAATAACACTGCTGCACCACAATTCCTCTGTCCTGCAACCCTGATATTTCTTCTGTAGACTCATCTGGTTGAGTATAAGCGAGATGTTCTTCTATGAGAGGGTTGCCATCAAGTACAACACATACATCATAATGCCAACAGGAACATGTCAGTGTATTTCAAAATTGAAATTTCAAATTTCAACATTTGGCGCTGATACTCTAGTTACTAGCAAATAGCTGATAACGTTGACACTCCCGTTGTTAGCTTAATTTTCTAAAAAAAATTACCGAACTCACAATAGCATTGATAATCCCACTATCAGCATTGTTTCCTGTTTATTACAAATATTTTGTTGACACTGTAATTGTCAGCATTAAAAAAATTTCAAACTTAATAAGTGTGATAACAACTGGCTCCATGGGTATGCTGTCGATTATTGATGGCAGCAAGAACCCCACAGACCAGAGGCCTATTTATTACAAAAAGCTTGCTTAAAGCAATACTTCAATTGGCTCTAAGTAAAGAAAAAAATCTTTCAAAGACATGTTCTTTTTACAAACTCTGTTGGGATTTGAAAAACCATAACAACTGTAAAAGAAATTTATTCTCTGATAAACATTATTAGAACCTTAAGGCCTTCTCCTCGGGCTTCAAGCTCTTCAAAATGCTTATGCACACCTGTAAGTACTTAAAAAATTATGGATATTTACAATGAAAATTGAAACATTCTTTATTCAAGAAATATAATGTTTCAAAAAATGCCCATTGAGTGGACCTCCAGGTAGCAACACTCCTTCTAGATCTTCTAGAATAAAACTGTTCTTACCACGAAACGTTGCAATTTTGTATGGAGCTTTCCAGATGTTGTCAAACTTTCCATGCTTACCTTTGTCCTCAATGCGAGCATCCCATTTGAAGACTAGGTCTAGGCACTTAAAATCATTTTCCTTTGTCTTTTTGTCAAAAACCTTCTTGATTTGATTCTCAACTTCTTTTGACTTTTCATACACCATTTCTCTGCTCTCTTGTACCTCAATTAATTGATTTATTCTCCTTTGCAGATAATTTGGTTCTTCTCCTAATTCCTGTAAATATCTGATAACTAGGACTTGGATAATAATCACCTATTTGCTGATGTGGAACATGTCAGCGTATTTCAAAATTGAAATTTCAAATTTCAACATTTGTCGTTGATACTCTAGTTACTAGCAAATACTCGATAATGTTGACACTCCCATTGTTGGTGTATTTATCTAAAAACAATTTACCTAACTCACAATAGCGCTGATAGTCCCACTATCAACATTTTTTCCTGTTTATTACAAATATTTCTCTAACGCTGTAATTGTCAGCATTTAAAAATTTCAAACTTAAATAAATGTGATAACATGACCAACCCCCCCTCATTCATTATGTTTGGAGCCAATTCTCACACATTGGCACACTGTGGACTCCACTAGGCCTTCTCATTGGCCCAACGACTCATTATGTTTACTATTTTATCCTCTTGAGAGGCTTATCTTTCTCTTTTGGAGCTATCTTGGTGAGCTTGTCACCAAGTTATATCATTATTTACATTATTTTATTATTTGGGGCATTATTAGGCTAATTAGGCTATTCGAACCCCCTTATGGATTGTATAAATAGATGAGAGGCTTATTCATTCCTCTCATTTGTTGAAATTTCTAAATGTGACCCATTAGAAATCCCTACTGCATCTTCTGGTTTAAATTCTCCTACTGGTTTATTACATTAACAAGTTATTTATAAATATAAATATTGAAAATAAACACACATGCATCTTTAACTCATATACAGATTGTTGACCACTATGTGTCAACTACCCATAAGCAGTACACCCCCTTTTCTTTGCAAAAAGGGATAGCGCTTGATCGACGTGTTTGTGCCATTCGACAATCATCATCGACCTGATCATATTAAGTTGTAAACCCAGTCTACATGTTGAATTGTAAATAATCTTAGCAGAGTTGAGTCATGTATGTAAATTGCCTAGGTGGACCTAATTTTCTAGTGATAATCTACGTTCCGGAAGGTTTTTTATCTCACCGATCCACGATCGGCAGAGTTTTCCTTCAACCTGACCCCAAAGCCAGAATGAATTTTGTCATTAGAGTCTTAGAGGAATCCTAGTGTGTTAAACTGCTAGATTGTATTTGGTCGCAGAACTGGGTGGTCTATGAGGGTCTATATCAAAGGGGTTTTCCCCCTTGAGATGTAAAATTGTAAAAGCTGAGGTAAAGTGTCTTGAGGGTTAGGAAATGTTTTAATCCCCCATAGGTCCCAAGTCTAGTCATAGGGAATTTTCCAAAGGCTAGTTCGAGATCCATAATAAAAAAATAATAAAAAATTAAAAAAATAAAATAATAAAATAATAATATAAAAAAATATAAAAAAAAAAAAATTAAAAAATGAAAATAAAAAAATACAAAAAATAATTGAAATAAAACTTAAAATAATAAAAATACATTTTTTGAGTAAATAAATGCAGAATTTCAATTTTTTAATGTATTAAAAATTCGACGGATGAGATTAAGAGATATCTTGATCCTTATCGACGGTCGAGATCATTTTGACATGGATCACTCGAACTAGTCGTTGGGATTTTTTCCTTTAAATAGGGTGCTAGGGGTCATTTGAGATCATTCGATCTGTGAGTCTTGTGTTGAAGAAGCTCTCTTGTAAACTTTTTCTAGTGCTAATAAAGAAAGACTTTGGGGTTGAAATCTTGCTGGTGTTACTCTCTTGAAGTGCTATGAGCTATTTTATTTTCTGCATATTTTAATTTTCAGCCATTAGTAACAGCTTATTGTAGAGTATTGTTGAACACAAGTATCTTGTTCACTTGCTAGGGTTTGAATGGTATTAGAATTTCTGAAATAATGGCAGGTATCTCCATTGCATCTGAGATCTAGTACTGTTTTTTCTCTCTTTATTGATGGTTGAAGTGAGCTGTCCAGGAAAACCCTTATTGAAGAAGATCAGTGGGCGTTTGGGGAAGTTCTTGGCTGAACTAGCCAAATCCCTCAAGCATTTTCTTGCAGAGCCCAGCCAGTTTCGATCCTGGGCTTATCATTTAAATTTGTTTTCTGATTTGCATGAGAGATTTCTGAAGTACTTCATAGTAAATCTGATATTCTGAAAATATTATGGAGGGTTACTGACAAATCTGGCTGTTGCAGAGTCACAAAACTGTAAATAATTTTTGTTGGTTCTTAGGGTTTCATTTATTTTTATTATTTTCAGGTTTTGGTTGCTTGTTTCATTGTTTTCAAGTCACAGGTGCAGGTTTTGTGAAATTTTCAGGGTTTTATCAAGCAAATTTGGAGCAGGGAATTTTGAATATTGATTTTGTGGAGAGTTTTAGTGGTTTTTCTGGGCAATCTGGGCAATCCATTCCATCTCCACATTTTGAACCTTCTATTCACGCTATCCCATAACCATTCACACTGTCCCTATACTATTGGGCTCTCAACGCCTTCTCTACCCATTCCGCGTGGTCTAACCTCCCTTGCTACAATAACCATTTCGCAGCCATACTCCTGCCCACGCATTTTTACATCCCCATTCAGAACCTGTCACTACACTCCTTTCCAGCTCTTCGCTCCTCTTCCCTTCGCCCGCGTGCATCCCTTGCTGAACCAGTATTGTAGTCCTTTTCCCAACATTACTCCATCTCCACGCTGCTTAACCTTTAGCTGCTTGCATACCTTCTCTCCACGCCGCCGTCCAGATTTCCGTCGACCTGATCTCCCTTCCTTGCAGTTGCATAAACCTCCCTATTCCGTAGCAAATCCATTGAGCTGCTTGTCTGCAACGTATTGTTTAGCTCCTCATCGAATCTACCAGACCTGCTCACCTGCGTGCTGCGTGGATCAAGTCCTCGACCCATCTGCATCCTCTCCGTCCGCCGTCGAAGAGCATTCTGCCGTCAAAACCTGTAAATCGCATAGTAAGAACACATTTTTGGTATATACGGGCCAGGTATTATTTCATACGTTTAACATTTCAGGTGTTGGTTTAGTTTAGATTTTAGATTTAATTAGTTTTGTTTGGTTTGATTTTTGGCTTTAAAAATAACATTTAAAAATATAAAAAGGCCCGTTGTAGACTTTAAGTTAGGGTTTTAGTTTTTTTTTTAGGACTTTAGTTTTAGTTTTTTTTGCTAGTTTTGTTTCATTTTGAGTATTAAAAAAACCAAAAAAAATCATAAAAAAAAATTTAGTTTTTAAAAGCATAAAATATAAAAAATTATAAAATCATAAAAATTATAAAATTAAAAAAAAAGGTTCTTTTAAGTGTAGATTTTAGTATTTAGATTTTTTTTGGTTTCATTTAGTTTTCAAATTTTGCTTTATCTGAAAAACATAAAAATATTTTGGAAATATTTTCCCAGATTCAGTGTTGGTTCAGGGATTTATCACGTTTTATCTTTTCTGCTGAGGCTAAAACTTTGACGTGGAATTAATGTTTATCATTTTTATATGATTTAGCATGCTTGAATGATCATTTTGAAGATTAGCTACATGAACGTGATATCTGGTTAGTGTTTAAAATTTCGTGGTTGTGTATCGAACTTTATCTTTCGAAATTTTAAATTGCTGGAGTATCATTAAGCCGTTAAGCATTTTCTCGCATTTAGTAAAAGATAAACTTTGTTGGAGTTGTTTGATGGTAAACGATTGTTAATGAGTTCATATTTCTGCAGCATTTGATAAATAATCGTTTAGTCATTTATTTCATGAGGCACTAGTCTATTTATTTAATAAAATCAATTAAGTGCTTGTTTCCTTTCGTGTCTCACAACCCAACTGGTTCACAGTTGGTCATCCACTTTCCTATAGGGTCTACCCCCCTTAGCCGCAGGAGACAGGGTTAAACAGAGAGATCGGGGATCAGGGTGACAACCTCCGGTCTGAGCGTTGTCGTGACAATCTGTGCGACAACATTTTTTGGCGTCGTTGCCGGGGATAGAGTTTTTTCTGTCCTTGGTCCTTTCCTTTCGAGCTTTTCCGTATTTCACTTCCTGTCCGGGTGGCGACTCCACTTCATATATTATCTTCAAGAGTGTATACTAGAAGACATCCAAGCAGTCTGTGCAATCCTGCTCCTGATCCTGAAAGGGCCCTTAGAGTACGATTACACAAACTCTCTTCTCATACACTTCTTGTTAACCTCGGACAAGAAACTCTCTCTGATATCCATTTACTTTTTACTGGTCCAGTTGAGCACGACATCATGGACATATTCGCCCCATGTAACTTTGCTAATATTTAGGGTTATCCCAATGATATTCCAAAAGATGGAATGGATAAATTGCCTATCTTTCAGGGAGATAACGCAATCAGTGCCAATTCACATCTGAAAGCTTTTAGTTCATGGTTGGGGAAATACGCAAGGGCCGCTGATTTTAATCATGAAGATGTTAAAATGACCCTTTTTGTTCTGACTTTGGAGGGTGACGCTCTAGATTGGTTACGGAAAAGCCTAAAAATTCATTTGATTCCTTACAATCGATTGTTAACGCCTTTAAGGAAAAGTATGGAGATAAGAGAGAAGGAAGACACCTTGTGAAAGCTATCAGCATAATCAAAAAGAGAGAGAATGAAACTGCTGAAGAATTTAATAAAAGGTTTAATGACATTATTAAAGAATTACCTCAAGACTATAAACCTACCGACAAATCTCTTCGAGATTTTTACATTGATGCCTTTAGTCCTGAGCCATCTTATGAGTTAAGGCGTGCTAGGCTTAATGATTATAGGGATTGCCAAGCCTTAGCTATAGAACTTGAAAAGGACAAGGCAGCATCTGGGAAGTCTGAGATCCCAGGTTTCGATAGGGCTGCTACAAAACTAAAAGAACCTAAAGGAAAAGTAGTTCAAGAACCTGAAAGCGAGCTTGTTCTCAAATTGCTTCAAAAGATTGAAACCATGGAAATTAATCATACTAAGGAAATAGCCACTTTGCAGAATAGGTTGGTTCAAGTGGAAAGAACGCAAACGCAAAATTTCCATCCTCGAAATAATAATAACAGAAATAACAATTGGCAAAATAAGGGTCAATCTAGTGAACAGAGACCCCCTAATCCGTTTACTAATTTGGTTGATAATGCTCCTCCTTATTGTCGGGTTTGTGATGCTCTTCATGAAGAAGCCACTTGCCCTATCATTAGAAGAATCTTAGATAACGGGATGTTTGGAACGGGTGATCAAATAAATGTGGTAGGTAGCAAGTTTCCTTTGTCTATGGATGACTGGATAGAGGTCAAGGAAAATAGTCGTGACGTTATGAATCCTTCATCAACTTTTAATATAAATAACCTTGAAAATGAAGATGACATTTTAGCTAGGTTATATGGTGAAAAACCCTCTCCTGAGCAAATCTTGGAAATTGCTAAAGATAAAGGTTTGACCTATCAGAGAAGGGATAAAGATCAAAGCGGGAATCAAATTCCCCCTCGAACTTTTAACCTTGGATTTGATGTCAATTTGGGAAATTGGTTTAACAATGCAAAAATCTGGGTTCCTGTCTCCGAGATTGCTAAAATCCCTTCCCAAAGAGATAAGTTGCTAAAAGCTATTCAAGGTCCTCAAATAAATATTTCTCAATAGAAGAATCAGGAAGTTGACTATCATGATGCTCCCATATATTTGCAAAGCTTAGATGTTGATAACAAAGATCACTAGCCTTTCTTTATCACCTTGTTGGTTAATGGATATAAATTGAATAATTGCATGTTGGATTCTGGTGCATCAGCTTGTGTAATGACTAAAAGGGTCATGGAACAGCTTAACTTAAGAGTTTCTAGACCCTACTATAACATGTGTGCCATGGATTCCAAGAAAATTGAAGTGCATGGTTTGATCAAAGATTTGCAAGTTCATCTATCAATTTACCCAGACATCATGATTGTTATGGATATTGTTGTTGTGGATGTGCCTAATGCGTGGGGTATGCTTTTATCCAGAAAGTGGGCCTCTGATCTAGGAGAATGTATTCAAATGAATTGGTCATATGCTATGATTCCTTCTCCTAGGGGTGATGGTTTTGTAAGACTAAATAGAGAGCCCGAAAGAAAATTTCATGTCGAAAATCCTAAAAGGCCTCACAACGAGATAATCAAAGAACAATCTGACATTGGGAACTATGCCATCATGTCTAATTTCATAATTCCTCCCGATGATAAGATTAAGGATCTCAATAATAGAGTTTGGTACATGTACTTCGATGGTGCATCGTCTAGGCATGGTAAAGGAGCTGGGATAGTGCTTAAGTCTCCCCTTGATCACATTTTCAAGTTTGCCTATCGATTAGAATTTGAAGCAACCAACAATGTCGCTGAATACGAGGCTATATTGTTGGGTCTTGAATTGGCAAAATCTTTGAAGGTTAAGTTGCTTAGCATTAAGGGGGATTCTAATTTAATTATCATGCAGCTTAAGAATAAATTCACATGTAAAAATCAAAGATTAAGAAATTATCGAAATGTTGTGTGGGATACTATGGAGCACTTTGATGCCCTTGACCTCGAAGCAATTCCAAGAGAGCAAAATAGTTTGGCAGATGAACTTGCCGTAGCTGCTATTACTTTCCAATTATCTGATGAGCTAATTAAGGATAAGATCAAGATGGAAGTAATATTTAGACCATCTGTTTCAGATAACTCAGAACATTGGCAAGTTTTTAATGATGAAAAGCAAGTCATTCGTTTTCTTAATAGTTTGGATGAATTTGAGGATTTCCGGATAAATTCAGAGGAGGATGGATCTTTCTTTAGAAGACTTTGAATAGGCTTCGTTATTTCTGTGTAATTTGGAATAAACCTTCTAATAAAATTTGTCTTTCCAAGGAAAGACTGAAGGGGTTTGAGATTATGAGGAAAGGGAATCTTTTGGATTGCTTCAATTCTTTCAGGATCAATCTTGATTCCATCCTTAGAGATGATATGGCCCAGTGATTTCCCTTCAATTACTCCAAAAACAGACTTAGCTGGATTCAAAGAAATCCCATATTCTCTACATCTATCGAAAACCTGCCTAAGATGATTTACATGACTGATACCATGTTTAGAAAATACAGTAAGGTCATCTTGATAAATCTCAATAAATTTCCCGATTAATCCCTTGAAGGCATAATCCATAGCCCTTTGGAATGTAGCCCCAGCGTTTGTTAATCCAAACAACGTTCTGATGTATTCGAATGTACCTCATGGCGTGGTGAATGTGGTTTTATGACGATCTTCCTTTTTAACCCATACCTGATTGTACCCAGAAAAACCATCTAGCAACGACATCATTCCAGAACCGGTTACTCTTTGCAACAAAGTTTCCATGTTTGGCAAAGGGTAATTATCTTTCTTGCATGCTAGATTAAGGTTTTGGAAATCGACACAAAGCCTTATTATACCGTTCCTTTTCCTAACAATCACCAGATTTGAACACCATGTCGAATGCCTGGTTTGAGCGATAATTCCTGCTGCAAGCCTTTTCGCAAGCTCTTTCTGAACTAAAGGGGCTAATTTAGGATTAATTTGCCTAAGTTTCTGGCAAAAGGGTCTGTCGTCGAAGAGCATTCCGCTGTCAAAACCTGTAAATCGCACAGTAAGAATGCGTTTTTGGTATATACGGGCCAGGGATTATTTCATATGTTTAACATTTCAGGCGTTGGTTTAGTTTAGATTTTAGATTTAATTAGTTTTGTTTGGTTTGATTTTTGGCTTTAAAAATAACATTTAAAAATATAAAAATATAAAAAGTCCCATTTTAGACTTTAAGTTAGGGTTTTAGTTTTATTTTTTAGGACTTTAGTTTTAGTTTAAATTTTAATTTTAAAGTTATATTTATAACAAATAAAAAGCTTCCTAAAAATTATGAACTTTCAAAATTCCTAAAAATTTTCTTTTTCTTATAGTTTAAGCTTTAGACTTTAATTTAAATTTGATTTTTTATAGCTTTTAGATTAGATTTATTAGATTTTATTTTCGTTTTTTTTTTGCTAGTTGTTTCATTTTGAGTATTAAAAAAAAAAAATTCATAATTTTTTTTTTAGTTTTAAAAGCATAAAAATATAAAATAAAATCATAAAAATTATAAAATTAAAAAAAAAGGTTCTTTTAAGTGTAGATTTTAGTATTTAGATTTTTTTTGGTTTCATTTAGTTTTCAAATTTTGCTTTATCTGAAAAACATAAAAATATTTTGGAAATATTTTGCCAGATTCAGTGTTGGCTCAGGGATTTATCACGTTTTATCTTTTTTGCTAAGGCTAAAATTTTGATGTGGAATTAATGTTTATCATTTTTATATGATTTAGCATGCTTGAATGATCATTTTGAAGATTAGCTACATGAACATGATATTTGGTTAGCGTTTAAAAATTCGTTGTTGTGTATCGAACTTTATCTTTCGAAATTTTAAATTGCTGGGGTATCATTAAGCCGTTAAGCATTTTCTCGCATTTGGTAAAAGATAAACTTTGTTGGAGTTGTTTGATGGTAAACGATTGTTAATGAGTTCATATTTCTGCAGCATTTGATAAATAATCGTTTAGTCATTTATTTCATAAGGCACTGGTCTATTTATTTAATAAAATCAATTAAGTGTTTGTTTCCTTTCGTGTCTCCCAACCCAACTGGTTCACAGTTGGTCATCCACTTTCCTATAGGGTCTACCCCCCTTAGCTGCAGGAAACAGGCTTAAACGGAGAGATCGGGGATCAGGGTGACAGCCCCCGGTCTGAGCGTTGTCGTGACAATCTGTGCGACAACACAGATCAACAACTGAAATACTGAAACAAACACACAAGGGATACCGTTATTTTTGGACAATCATCCCCAAAAAACCCTAATGCGAGAAAACCGATGCAGCAGTTCTGAGGGTTTTATTATTATGCAGATTTCTTGAGTACAAGTAGGGTGCCAAAATGGCTCACCCAATAGAGATTGCTACACGGCAATAATACCTCTTCTCAGAGACAGATATTCAGCTAGTCTGCCCCACGAAAATCCTTCCGGCGCTTCCTTTCAGCTCTACACCAACCTTGCTAGCCTCAACGTCACTCCTGAAGCCCCTGCGTTAGCTCTCTAGCCTTCTGTGTCACCCACGCAAGCCCCTCAGCCTCTACGCAGTCTCTAGCTGCCTCTACGTAGCTTCTATTGCCTCTTCGTCAGCCTCTTTAGTCACTGTGCTAACCCTCAGGCACTATCCCTACCTCTCTTCTATGTACTCACTGCCCCTCGCTGCAACAGATCACTTGTTCAAATTTTTTCACCAAACCCTGCTCCAGAAAATCGAACTGACTGATCAATCTTGGTGTATCTCCAACTGACCCTCGAACCTCCTCTTATACTTTTCCTGTTGAGTCTTCAACGGTCGAGATTAACTCTCTAATCAATGGTTAAGATTAGATTTGGCGTGATCTGTGTTATTTAGAACATTCTCACCCAGTTTTATATTAATACCCATTAACATTTTAACTTTCCTAAGTTTAGACTTAAGAACTCCATTTAAAATATTAATTATTTTAATAACTCTCTAACTGGGTGGAATTTCCTCAAACCATTTCCGAGTATTGGAGATTTCATGTGCTTTAGCCTCTCCACCAATTTTCATGGCTAGAGCACTATTATGAAACCAACTCACAAAAAGATAGAAAAGATAGATCAATGACTTAAAAATCAACGTCTTCGAGGGGGCAACCTCCTTTACATTACACAAATTAACAATTCTTGGATGATACAAATGACAAGATCTCCTTTCTATATATAGGAGTCTAAAGGGTCATAATATAATAAGCGCTGACATAACAATAATAATGTAAGGGCACAACAATAACAATAATGGGCTTCTATGGGGCACAATAATAACAATATGGGGACTACATGGGTACAACAATATAATAAGGGGCTTGCACTAATAACAATAAGGGGTTACACTAGTAGTATAGGGACCTAACATGCCCTTCTCCTTCAAAAAGTGTTGTCCTCAACGCTTGAGTAGGTCTGGGTGATTCCGTATAAAATTTTCATCCTCCCATGTGGAATCTTCAGCGGGTAAGTTCTTCCACTTGATGAGATACTCTGAAATTGATCGATTTCGTAGCTGTCGATTTCTTGTTTTTATGACTGTTTCAGGTTCCAATAGGATTTTTCCTTCCTCGTCAAGTTCTGGCAATATTATTTGCATTAGGATCTTCTACGACTTTTGAATGAGTGGCCACATTTCTTCGTCATTCTTCCATTCATCCCTTGCTTCGTTTATCCAATCTGGTTAGATAATAGAAATAACATAAAATAATGCTTCCACATCCTCATCCTTTCTTGAGAGTGCATCTACAACAACATTTTGCTTCCCTTTTTTGTAAATGATTTCAAAGTCATAACCCAACATATTTGTGACCCATTTTTTCTGTTCTTCTGAAGATAATCTTTGTTCTAAAATGTATTTAAGACTATCATGATCCGTTTTTACCTTGAAGTGTCTTCCCATTAGGTAAGGTCGTCATTTCTTAAGTGCATGTAGTATTGCCAACATTTCCTTTTCATAAATAGCTTGCTTGAGGGACATTTATTTGTATGGATGTAGCCGTAAAAATACCCAATTGCCTACATCAAAACTTCTTTCACTGCGATGTTGATCTGCCTATTGTTTCATTTGATTCTGCACCAAAGTGGCGTTATCTTTTAAAGGTTGGAGAACTTGTTTTTGATGCTCGATGTGATCTTTCATTGCTTGAACCTTTTTCTTCTTGATATGTCCTTCTATCTTGTGAGTTTGAGGAATGGTAATTCTTGCCAATGCTTTACAATACATGGTCGGATTCATTTCTTCTTTCTCTGGGGTTGGTTCCTGGTGTATATCCTCTTCTTTTAACTTTTCTTGATTATTTTTTTTCTCCTCTTCACAATCTATGTAAAATAATTTCTTCTCAACACACTTATGACCTTTAGTGTGTTTGCTATCACAATTATAACAAAGCCCTTTTTCTCTTTTTTCTTCCAATTGTTGTGGTGTAAACCTTGTAGGTTGTGGAAGGCTAGGAGCAAAAACACTTCCATATTTATAGTTGTGAGTGATAGTATTCCTTGTTTCCATAATTTCGCTTTCAATTTTTCTTGCCAACCTGAATGCCTTCTCCAATGAATCAGGGTCCCAAAGATGAATCTCATGTTGAATGTTATCCTTTAAAATCCCTAGGAAGACATCAATCCTTTGCTTCTCTTGAATATCATTTACCCTTATATTCAATTTTTGGAAGTCCTCAATGTGCTCTGCCGTTGAACCCTTTTGTTCAAGATTTATTAATTGGCTAAAGAAGGTGTTTCCCTTTGTATCCTCATAATGTGCGCTCTATACCATACAAACTGATTTGGTTCTAAATATAGAGATGCAATATGTACCTATTGTAATAGTTTCACATCATGTAGATCAAAATATTTCTCCATCTGTAGTATCCATGTTATTGGATTCTTGCCATCTAACATCCTCATATCGATCTTTGGAATATGGTGGGTATTCAATCCAATGTTAGATTCTATGAAATCATGATTAGCATTTATTTTTTTCTCATCATGAGTTTTCTCTACTACCTTTTCGTCATTAGGAGGCCTTTCTTGTAGTAGCTTTGTCCCACCTTCCTTCAAACCTTCCATGTTTTTCTTCAAATCTTCCATGCCTTTCTTCCAATATCCTTTCATACCATCAATATCAACTTCCATGGCATAGATAAAACTATTTATCTTAGCTTCGATCGCATTCTTCAAATCATCCATCCAAATTTGATTACTAGGTGTTTCTATTTTCTTGATTCAAGTCATTCTTTTTCTTGCTTTTAGGATCACGATCGTGAATTTGTTGTATCTTTGAAATTTCAAATCTCCAAGCTCTGAAATTGTGACCTGTGGTAGGCCTCTACGTCCTCCTTCTAATGCCACAAGTCTGATCGAAATTGGATTCTCCAAGAAAGAGTTAGGCCCAATCTCCCAAGATGATCTAATTATATACTTTTTCTGTAGAGCGAACTTGTACAAAGTGCCACGTGTCACTATTTCGACCTCCAAAACTGGAAATTATACATAGAGAAGTATCGTTTATCCTCTTTCTATAACTTCTTACGAAATTTCAATCTGATGATCAAAGAGAAAGTTATGACGATTTTTCCAAGGTCACCTGTTTGGGATGTAATTCGGGAGCCTGCAGAAACCCTAAATGTCTTGGACTGTATCTCCGAAAATATAGCGAAACAAGATCTGAAATTCAAGCCCGAGCTTCACCAAGTTTTCGTCTCAAATGGGTTTTAATTTCAGAGTTTGAAACTTCTTAAAAAAACAATTATAGCGAACATTCCACGATGGCCGGTTTGAGATGGAATTTTGGAGCTTGCCAAAACCCTTACTTCCTCAGATCAAATCTCTAAAAGTATAGCGAGACAAGATCTGAAATTCAGACCCGAGGTTCAGTGCGATTTCATCTCAAATGGTTTTTTTTAGCTTCTGAAACATCGCAGAAAAAAGTTATAGCAAAAATGTCACGATGACTTGTTTGGAGCAGCAAAACCCTATAATCCAAGGCTCTGATACCAAATGTTATGAAACCAACTCAGAAAAAGATAGAAAAAATAGATCAACGACTTAAAAATCAACCTCTACGAAGGGGCAACCTCCTTTACATTACATAAATGAACAATTCTTGGATGATACAAATGACAAGACCTCCTTTCTATATATAGGAGTCTAAGGGGTCATAATATAATCAGAGCCAACATAGCAATAATAATGTAAGGGCACAACAATAACAATAGTGGGCTTCTATGGGGCACAATAATAACAATATGGAGACTACATGGATACAACTATATAATAAGGGGGTTGCACTAATAACAATAAGGAGTTACACTAGTAGTATAGGGACCTAACAAGCACATTCGATGCTACCACAAATCAACATCATCATCACTTGGATTCGATTAGTATCTCTTGAGAGATTTTCGCACTTGTTTCTAGGACTAAATTTTTGGAGTTTTTGGATGCACTATGATGTTTGGATCTTCACTATTGTCTTTGGAGCTTCTTTATAATGCAAAGTTGATGAATGGATATGCCCTCTCTCTCATGTAAGTGAAATTTTAATGCTATTCTTGTTATCTTACTTGTCTACTGTATGTTATTGTTATCATTATTCTTGTTTGGGTTAAAGTAATGCGGAATTCTTTTGGAAACATTGAATAAGTGATTTAATGCATGTGTTGCTCTTTGAGGGAGTGGGTGAATGTTCCTAGAGGCACCTCATAGGTTGAAAGCCTTTGAAACCTCATTTACTTTGCAATTCAAAGTATAAATCCCTAAATGACCTTGTTGTTGTACCTTGAAAGGCTAGCGAAAGTTATCTAAGGCTCCTTAGCATATGAAAATTCGTTATCTACATGTATCTTGACTCCATTAAGCCCAAGAAGCGAGGCACTAATTCTCGCATCTCTTTGGTGGTCAAAATTACCCCTCTTTTACTCATCTATTCCAATTCTAGGACTAACCCTAGTAGGTCACCTAGAGCATCAAGCAAAATATTTTGTAGCTATCCAAACAGCTTGAAAATTGGTCCACAACTGTATTAGGGTATTCTCAAGGGGTTCTCCAAGTTTGAGCACAATCTAGTGGTGGAATCCCGAGTTGCACAAGCCCTAGCTCGAGGATCATTTCTCTCCCTAGGTTGATTTAGGTTAGTGTCCGCATTTGGATCATTGCATTGAAATTTCAACAGAAAATTAGTCCTTTGATCCTATTCTCCTCCCTAACTAGGTCAAGCCCATTTTTTGTTGATCAACCCCACACCCTTGGCCTAGTTTGGGTCCACTTGGGTTCTTTGTGGTCCTGCAACCTCCAAACTCAAATTCTACAAGGATCACATAAAAGCCACTTCTCCTTAAGGATTCTTGCCAAGGGATATTCTCCGAGGGATATTCTCCAAACCTAGGCTTAATTATCCTCTTAACCCTTCCTAGAGAGCCCATCACCTTGCTTTGAAAGCATGCAAGCCAATGATTTGAGCCTCTCTTGTGAATAGGCTTTAGGAATCACCATGTCTTATCATTGATCCATCTTTCCTCGTGATTCCTCTCATACCAGGACTCCTCCCATCAATGAAAGAGCAGGGAGCCTTAGCTGAGGTGATAGTGGGCTATCGCTCCATTGTTTCCCCTTGACCTAGTAGTTGCTCTATAGGATCCCCTCCTAGGACCTTGCTTGTTTGAGCGGTAATAGGTCGAAAAAACATAGGTGAAAAAAAACAAAAAATTGCAAATTGCGGCAAACATTACAAAATGCAAAATATATTCATTTTTTTCCAATGTTCCAGTGAGTTTCTGGGACGGGGAAACGCAGGAGCGGGGATACACACAAGGGGGATGTTTATAAGCAACCCCAAAATTTAGGGAAATTTCAAGGAAACGGGGGGATGTAAGATTCATAAAAATTAAAAAATTATTAAAAAATTAATATATAAAAATAAAATCCCAACAATATGTCAATAACTAAGTTAGTAAATATCAAATCTTAATAATTATGAAATGTACACCTAAATATGATCATCATTTGTTATTAGACTATTATGAATCAAAATTATCATTTGACAATTGTAATCATCAATGTAAATTTGTAAATCTCAAAGTAAATTACTAAATTGAATCCATCATTTGACATTATGCAATGTTCCATCTAAATTCATCATTTGGCAATGGGCATTATTATTATGCAAAGTACACCTAAATTAAATTAATCATTTGACAATTGAAATTACACAATGCACATCGAAAAGTAAATTCATCATATGACAATGACATTATGCTGAAGTCTAAAATAGCCATAGAATATTAAACTAAATGTAAACCTAGAAAGCAATGAAATGCTACTAAATTTCTCAAAAAATACTAAATAATAATCACAGCTCCAATCTACCATCTCCAAGTCACAAAATGAAAATCGCAACTCCAAATGTCTTAGGCCCCCCGCAGATGGAAAATGTTGAGTGACAACAGTAGGAATGATCCATAAACTGTTGTGGATATTCCACTAGACAAATCGTCCCAACCGATCTGATAATATTATATTAAAAATCTAAGATTATACTCTATTACAGTTTTATTTAATTTCTAGATCTGTAGATCTCACTGTAATTAGTGCATGCATGTAAAAGTAAATTAAGAAGAGAACGACAAAATAAGCACACACACACATAATACACAAGATATGCTCTTTGGGAAACCCCTTAGGGAGAAAACCCAGCTGGAAGGTGAGGTCGCTGCGCTCTCTTTCTCTATTCGGAAATATGGTTGCACGTACAAAGAAGTAATCCCTGTGGCCCGTGGGCTGCTACAATGCATAGATCCTCTCTGTGTGCTCTACCTCCTATCTCTCTTGGCTATCTTTGCTCATCTATGGAACAAATGCTCTCGAAAGAATGAAATGCCTCTTCCTCCTAGTGGCTCGGTCATAACATAGCCCGATAGCCTATTAGTGGTTAAGTTTGACTACATCAACTCTTAACTAGAGTTACAAAGTAGACTCTTCTAGAGTCTTCTACATCACAAACACGTGGCTAGCCCATTTTCCATGAATAATGGGGGTTGACGCAGCGTTCTCCCGAACTATAGATATGAAAACAAGAAGGTCAACTTCTGAGTGGCATAACTTTTGCATATGGACTCCGATTGGCGCGATTCTTGCACTGTTGGAAAGCTTTCTGTGTGTAAAACAACATGAAAATATATGGCGCCTAAGCGACAAAGTTTTACCCCCAAAACACATCGTTTGATGCCTCAAAACGCTCCCAAAAGATTTCGGACCTCGTTTCGCCAAACTGGGTCCTGCTAGTAAAAATGGTCTCGTGAGCTAATTCCTCCACTTTTTCCACTTCAAATGCATCGAAATGGATGACAAACAATATAATGATCCAATTCAGATCGAGAAAAATCTCGGGTGGCAAGGTAAAATGTTGAGCGGCAACAGCAGGAAAATGTCAAGAAGCAAGGTAAAATCATAGGGTTAATGAGAGATGAATGAGAGATGTGAATGATTTATTTATTTATTTATTTATTTTTATTTTTTTTCTTGTAGTTATGTTAAAATTTGTAATTTTTAAAATTTTTATGTTTTTAATTGCTATTACCAAAAAAATTTGGGGGGACGTGGGGGAACGCTTTTCGTCTGTAGAAAAAAGTGCCCCCAAAGTTTCCCCGAGTTTCACCGAAAAGGGGACGTGGGGAAAAGTTTCCACATGAGTTTCCCCATCCCGAGAACGTGGGGGAGCGAGGAAGCGCGTCCCCCACCCTGGGGGGCACATCCTCGTGGAACACTGTTTTTTTCTCAAAATCAGAAAAAATCAGAAAAAATGGGGAAAATCACAATTTTTTCGGGCTGCAATATCTGTTGGCTGAAAAAATTGCGATTTTTCAGCACATCGCCAAAGAATCAACAATATTATGAACAATTCTTTTGACATCAAGTTTGCCCCTTCATACCAAGTCTATTGACCCCACACGGCATCTAGTGAGGACATCAACATGCAAATGAGAATCTCCAACACCCTAGTGAAATTGAATAATCTGACATTTTGGTTTTGTCCGACTAATTCTATAGATAATTTTTGACATATTGCATGTCCCATTTGTGAAAATATGCCCTTGTTTTGCCACTTGAAACCCCCACGTACTGTTGGACCACCTTTGACTATCATTTTCTTGATGATGCCTTCATATTTGGAAAAAATTGAATGTGGCATGTCATTGATATTTTTTACTAAGCATTTTGAGACTAAGTTGACTTTTTACTTTCTAAGACCACATGTATTGCCTCGTGAAGTATGAGCATGCTGAAAAATTGTGAGACTACCATGTTTAAAACTGGTTGATGAATACACCATGGCCAAAGAATGTATACAAACTTGTTAAAATTAGCAATTAGGACCAAATTCCACCTTAGGACAACTCATATGATGGAGATGATTATTGCATTGGATTCCTCTTTCAGAGAGGCACAATTTTGATATAAAGATCATCTCATTCTAACAAGCAGAAATGAAATTATGAATTTATTTCTCGTATGGACAAATTGTCAAGGTCGGCTCTAGTCAAATGTAGGCTCATGAAGCCCAACATATGTGTCTCTTCACCCCTAAGTTGCACAAAACGGGGAAACGGGGAAGCGAAACGAAACGCGACCTCCCCAAATTTTGGAAACGGGGAAACGCGAATATATATATATATATATATATATTATATTTAAAACATTTAAAATTATTAATATATATATGTGCAATCATAATGATGAGAGAATGAGAGGCACTGCTATTTTATAACTTTAGAAATGGTTTCTAGAAGTGATTAGAAAACCCTAAAAAAAATAAAAATTAATTAGAAAAAAAAATAAAAATAAAAAATAAAATATAAATAAAAAATAAAAAATAAATAAATAAAAATAAAAATTAAAAATAAAAAATTAAAAATTTAAAAAACAGTGTTATTTTGTGGGGAAACGGGGCCCGTAGGCGTGGAAACGCGTTCCGTCCGTGGAAACTCCGTGGAAACGTGTGGAAACGCGCCCGTACGGACGGAAACGCGTTTCCACACCGTACGGTACGCAGAAACGCGTTTCCGTTTCGTTTCCGTACGGAAACGGACCCTAGACCCACGTTTCCTGCAACTTAGCTTCACCCTCAATGTTGTGTATAAATAGGAGAGAGCTTTTCCTCATTTGGACATCATCATCTCATCACATCTTCTTCTTGTCTCTCTTGATTGGGTCAATCAACTTTGGAGGCTTCTCTCTCATTTTCGCATGTGTGGCTGGGCAGCTCCTTCTTCTTCGCATGTGTGGTTGGGCAGCTCCTTCTTCTTCTTCGCACGTGGGGCAGGAGGCCAAACTTCTGGGCAGAACAGACCATTGACTTCAGGGCATTGACCGAGGGGTGTTTGACTTGCGTTGACTTAGATTTTCGGGCCAGATTTCTGATTTCTCTAGACTGCATTCTTTGGCACATAAATCGAGGCATTTGGAGGTGTTTGGCCAGCGTTGACTTCAGGTTTGACTGCAGAAAATTACTGCAGACTTTCTCTCTCCTTTGACTGGGTTTGACTGAAGATTTTGAGCTGACATTGACTCCCTTGGAAGGCTGATTTGGACTGCTGTTTGGAGGATGTTTTGGGGCAGCTTTGACCACCGTTGACTTTCTAGTCAGGGCTGATTTGACTGCTGTTACAGCAGATCTGTTTTGGGCTTATATTTGTACTCTCTTTCTCTGCTGAACTATTGAAGAATAACAAGAAGATTTGATCAAAGCGTGTCTCCACATTGGGGTTTGACCTTGGCATGCGCCACATCTTGTGTCCTCTTGTCTTGGCTTGGCTTATGCATATGATTTTATGTTCTATCTACATTTACTGTCAATGTTTATAAGTTAATGTGATTGCTACTGGATTTAATTGGAATTTGTCATTGGGCTTCTAAAGGAACATTGAAGTAAATTGTCTTAAGCATAGAACATACCATTGTTATCTAGATTTGACAAGACTCGATGACACAACCATGTGGGAATGACAGAGCCCATGTGGGCCAGACTAGCCCCTACACTAGTGATCACCCCTACAGCCTGAGGGTTCCTCTAAACCATGAGTCCAAATAAGATCTATCCAAAGCCCCTCGACTCTATATAGACAAAGACTAGGGACATAGCCCAAAAGAACTGGCCATGACCAACCATAACTGGCTTAAGACACCATAATACAAGGCCTCCACATGGATTATAGAGCTTTTGACATTCTTTGGGCTTACAATGGTGCTGCCAAAAATCAAAAGGTACATATGTACCCTTGCTGAAATGCGGAGTAACAGTCCCATTGAGCTATTTTAGCATTTGTGAACTTTAATAAGTGCATTTCGGAAATTGACAAGGTAGATTTCTCAAAGTTATAATAGTTGTTGCTGAGAGAACCATCACTCTTTGAATGTGGCCATAAGCCATTTTTTTAATACAGTGAATAGAAACTGTAGTATTTATTTATTCCCAATAAGTATGCAATATGCTATTTCTTGTCATGAAAAACGTAGTAGCCTTGAATGAAGTATATTTTCTAAACAATTTGTTTGCATCAATGGAAAGACTGTCTATCACACAATGCTTTTTGTAAATATTTCAAGGTCTCTGTTCTTAGTTAACAGATGTTTTAACTGAAGAGGTCCCTTGATAGATCATATCGTGTATATGCTTCCCTAGATTCAAGTGAGTCTACCACTTATGTCAACCTTGATTTTTCTTGGGAAAGGCTATCTGTGACATACGTCCATCGTATTCTTTTACAGGAGGACACTATTTCAATAAACCACAACTGGTTCAACGCTTGCAATATTTCATGGGTGGTAAAGAAAGCTATATAATATATATTTAGTATTTGTAGCTGGTGAAACAATGTTGTGAACAAATATTTTAAACTTGCATCTGGTTTCATTTACATTGAAAAAATGAAATTCCTTGTGTGCAGTGGAACCTCCTTGTAAAGGACTACAACGAAACACAAGAATATATTGAAGACATAAGAAGCATAGCTGATGACTTTGAAAGCCTCTGTCAACGCAATTTGGCAGCTAATACAGGTCAAATCATATATGTGGCTGACTACATAAATAGATGTAATTCTTGTTGTCACGGGGAAAAATTACAAATTCAATGGGAGAGATCCATGATAAGGAAGGATTTGTCTGCTCTGTTTTATATGAAAGTCTTCTTTGACCTCCTAATATTATGAGTTTGAACATTGTCGTTAGCTTTTGAATGCCTTAACTATTTTATTCATTGATCTATTGCCTCCAATTTCCATTATATGTGGAAGAAATGTTTGAAATCTTGGTGAACAATATAGGAAGTGGAGTTCTATTATGTTAATTTTAGAAAGAGCATAATGCAAGTCATTAAGAGAGTATAACATACTAAGGATCTGAACTTTGTTGCAGGGATGAACTTTGATGACTTTTTTGTCTTTATCAGTCGAATGGCTCTTGCAAATTTTACCCAGCTCATTGATATCATGCATTCATGGGAAAGAAGATACAGCAGAAATGGCGTGGAAGCTTCACAAATAGAGAAATTTCAACAGATTCTCTTTAATTTGGTATCCATTCGTAATGTTGGACAAAATATGGCATCCATTCATTACTTTGATGGCTATAGTAAAGAGTATAAATTTTATTTAAAAGATGTAGCCAGGCTCTTTGTTGAAATGGGAATGTCAAAGGATATTAATAATCATGACCTTGATGATGCCCTTGAGAAAAAATGCCATGTATCACAGGTTACAAATCTAAAAATCCCCAATTTCGACATTGTTGATGAAGCAGATATCAAGACATCTGTCTCTGTACTTGAAGGATCAAAGAAGCCAATTTGTGATAAAAATTCTAGCAAGGTACAGATAAGATTATGTAATAATATCTCATCTTCCATGCCACAACATGAAAGAACAGAGGCAGTGTGCGGCAACTTGTTAGTTGATGGCTTCTTAACCAAAGATTGTCAAGTGACTGTTACTAATCCCAAACATCTATTCCAAATTATTGATGATGTCATTGCATCAGTGAAAGAAAAGGCTTTGAGTTTAGGCTATGCTCTGATACAAACCTGAGGGGAAAATGATGAAATTATAAGAGAGTTTCTGTCAAATGTATAGAGTTCCAAGTATTTTGCATATAAGGAAATGGCAGTCTGAAAATATTATTTATAGCATTCTTTTGCTCACAAGTTTCAGAGTAACCTCTCATATATCCATGACATGTTGACGCAATGAGCAATCAGTGCTTGATTAGATGTAAATGATGAGGATATACATGCCTTCTAAGGACCTGTCTATGCCAAATTCATGCTGAAATATGGCACATCTTTTTTATGCTACATTGACTGCATTGTGCATGGACTTGTAAGTGTTATAAAGAGTAATAAAATGGCCTATACAGTGACATTGGAAATAGCACCCTTGTGATAATATAATTTGTTCTCTGATATCCTTCCTTTGGCGAAATCTGAGCACTAGCAAACAATCCATGTTTGATTAGAAGAGGGTAGTACCTGCTATAAAATTATTTAGTGAAATGCAATGGTCAGTCAACGAGCAACTGTGATTCAGCAAGGGAGACACATGGTGGAAGGCTTGTGTTGATGCGTAGGTCACTAAACCTTTTCCCTCTTGCTCATGCCAATTCAACATTTATCTGGACATATGGTTACATTCCCCTGACAATTTCAGAAAGGAGAAGACATGAGAAAACGTTAATGATGGATGGATACCTTAGCTATCATAGAATGACAAATGAACTGGGGTGGCCCTTTAAGCCCAATGGTCACGGGCTGCCTCCTGCTATCATGCTGCCTAGTACGTAAAACTTATGAATCTTTATTGTTTTGTTCAATTTTGGCTTGTCCTTCATAGCCTCTGTTTTCAGACTATATGTTATATGTGGATTATACTAGATTGATGGCAACCAGCAGATTTTGCTTGCTTTAGTATATCTAGAAGGAATCTTTATTACAGGGTCTCTTAAATTTATACATGTTTTTGGTTTTGTAGTGGTGGCCTACCTGCCACTTTGTTTTTTTTAATATGCTCTGCACTTTCATGCATATCTATTTAATTGAATATAAGAAGCATATTTCTGTTACTTTTTTCATTGCTTTATGATGTTACAATTACCTTAGCCCAATTCTTAATTTCAATGGAATTGTCTATAATGCGACTTTTTGGAGATTCTGGTGACGGAATCCGGCGGAGGAAATTGAGCTTAAATCTTGATTTGCTGCAGTTAAAATGGTTTTTTAACTGCATATTTGGATTCAGCACCCTGAAAAACCCCTGGGGCACTTTGATTGTGCAGAAACTAGCTATCAAACTTGTGATTCCAATAAATTGCTGCCGGATTTTGACCGGAAAAACCCACCAGAAAGGCTTCCAAAAAGTCTCATTATAGACAACTGCAATTTCAATTAGTAATAAATTAATCTTTCAGTAAACAATAGCAATTGTAGATAGAACAATAAATGACAATGAGCAATAACAAACACCAAGATTTGGTCAAAGACCAAAGAAAAACTCAAGGGGGAAAACCTTTTCAAATTCTTCTTCTTATTAGATTGTCATAAAATGTTCAGCGAAATGTGCAATGATCCAAATTCGTCAACAAGTGTCAAAGTCTAGCTTTTGACTTATTGCACAAAACAACCAACCAAGATCCAAAATATGAGCCAATAGTCAAATCTGGTCAAAGTCAACAGCAGTAGCAGTAGCAGCAAGTAGTCAACGATAAATGGTCAATGGTCCTACAAAAGAACTTGGTCAGCAGTTAAAGAATGCAGCCTTCCAAGCTGGTCAAAGTGTGCTACAAAAACAGCCCCAAAATACTCCTCTAATTTTGTTCAAAGTCAACGTCAAAGGCAGTTGAAACCCTGGTTGCAGATCTGAAATCAACCACAGTCGATATGTCCAAAAATTCTTGATTTTTGTGCCCAGAAATTTGGTCCTCCAAAACAGTCCAAAAGCCTAAGTCAAAATAGGTCAAACTATGCCAATCACCAAAGTCAAACTTGTTCAAAGTGCTGGTCAAAACAGATTTCAGCCTCCAGCAATTTTGTCCGGATGAGTGTTCACAAGAAACATCAATGCCCCAATAAATTGTCTATACTCAGAAGGATTAGCTAGGTCAAGTCCAGCAACATCTCCACACAACTTGAAATTCATCTCCATTGGAGTGGTCAATGATTTACAGTCTCTCATTCCAAATCTCTATAATAGTTTCATGACATATTTTCCTTGAGAAAGGAAAATCTCTCCAAGTCTCTACTGATTTTTTAGTCCCAAGAAATAGTGCATCATACTAAGATCCTTCATCTCAAACTCAGAGGCCAACTCTCTCTTACACTTAATCATTAGGGTCTCACTACCTGTCAAGAATAGATCATCAACATATAGAACCAAAGTTAAAGGCATACCTTGGATCACCTTGAAGTAGAGGTTGGGATCAGCGCTGCTCCTTGTGAATCCAAGCTTCACCTGGTAACTGTCAATACAGGGATACCATGCTTCGGGGGCTTGCTTCAAGCCATATAATGCCTTCTTCAACGTGCAAACATTTGTCTTTTGGTCCTTTACTTTAATCTTATGGTTGCTCAATGTAAACTTCTTCCTGTAACATGCCATGAAGGAATGTCGTCTTTACATCTATTTGGTGAAGAGTCCATCCTTGACTAGCAGCAAGGGAAACGATCGATCTAATGGTTGTGTAGTGAGCAACGAAAGCGAATTTATCATCATAATCTTCTCCCTCTTTCTAGGAGAACTCTTGGGCCACGAACCTTGCCTTATATTTCTCGATGCTTCCATCAACTCCATGCTTTATTTTATATGGTCATTTTGAAGTCACCATTGATTTCCCCTTCAGTCTCTGAACGACGTCCCATACATCATTCTTCATAATAGAATCATATTCTTCAGCGATGGCATCCTTCTAGACTTGTTCCTTCACAACTTCTTCAAAGGTAGGTTGCTCAACTTGAATGATAGTACTCATGGCTACAAGGTATCCTTGATATGAGCATGGCTTCTTGCTCTCTCTAAAAGTCACTTTGACAGGAATGTGTCTCTTAGCATCTTGTAATGCATCTCGAAACCACAATGGTCTTTTCCTGGCAGGAGGATCACGTATCAATAATCTCATTCTCAGATTCAGGCATGGAAGGACCTTCTAGAAGATCCATATCATCATCTTGTGAAAATTTCTAAATAGAAATCCAACTACAGTGATTAATATTATTTCTTCTACTTATTAACTCAGAAATAAGTTATTCACAGTGTTCTTACGGCAAATATCGAAATAAATTCTACTGCAACGTTCACAATTAAAATACTATGGAAAGTGAATGCAAAGAAAAATACTGGCACAAATACAACCACAATGATAGTTATTTTTGGACAATCGTCCCTGGAAAAACCCAATGTGGTAAAACTGGTGCAGCAGATGAGGGTTTCTTTGTTATTCTTTAGCCAAAAAATCTAATGTACAAGTTACAACCAACAAAATAGAAGAGGATTCTCCGTGAGAAATTTGCAAACACTTCTTGAAAAGTTTCTGATCCAAGAGAAGTGCTTCTCTTCCCTCTGCGTCTCACTACGTCTCGATGTCAATCTTCTCATGTTGTCCCAGCGTCAAACTGCCCATGGAGTCTCAACGTCAAGCTGCGCCTGCGTTGTCCTCCTTCTGCTCTGCGTCTTCTTTCCTTGCACTCCTGACTGATGTTGATTAACCTCACTCTCTTTTCCACCTGCAACTCTCTTTCGGATTTAATTTTCTCTTGCCAAACTTCAACCAGTGAGAAAATCGATCTTACTCGGGTAACTAAGTATCTGCCATTGATGTGTTCTCCAAGTATCCATCAAACTTCCTCTTATAATCCTCTTGTTGATCAATCAACGGCCCATATTAGATCTTAATCAATGGCTAGGATCATATTGACTTGATCTCCGCCTTCTTCTAGAAGTTACACCTACCATTTAGACTAATACCCATTAATTATTTTAATATCTTAAGTTTAGACTTAGGGACCCATTAAAAATAATTAATTATTTTAATAAAACTGTCTCCGAGTAGAATTTCCCAAAACGATTTCTGGGTATTGGAGAATGCATATGTCCAAGCCTCCTTGCAAAATTTAAGACTTAGAGCACATACGATGCTACCATAAATCAACACTCTTAGCGAGGAATGTGCTCTAGTAATGCTACCTGCTGAAGCATCACCTTGTTCTGTAACATCTCCCTCTGCACTTGCTGATGTCTGGCATCCTGCCCACCAACTACTGCGCAAAAGCTGCATTTGTATTGTTGCTGACCCTGCCACTTGTCAACACTGCATCCGTACTGCAACTCCCTTTGCCACTGTCACTGAGAAATCACCTGTTTCTGTTACTAAAACGGATTCTCCACCATACCCATCCGTTCTATGAACTGAATGAACTTAGCTCTTCCTAGAGCTTTGTGAGTATGTTTGCTACCTGATCTCTTGTGGCGATACACTGCAACTATACTGCCTCACACTGAACACAATCTCTGATAAAGTGACATATGATATTAATGTGTTTCGACTAATCATGAAATACTTGATTCTTAGAGAGTTTGATACAACTCTGATTATCACAGTAAACTTTAGTCGCTTCTATTTTTTTACTGAACAAACCCACAAGCAGTTTTCTAAGCCATATAGCTTCGCGCATAGAGTTGTTGCATGCCATCTATTCAGCTTTCACTGAGCTTAGAGCTACCGATTTTTGCTTCTTGTTGCACCAAGATATCGTCCCTGATCCAACATTGAAGCAGTACCTAGAGGTACTTTTTCAGTCTACTGAACTACCTGCACATTCCGCATCTGTGAACCCTTTCAATCTGACATACTCTCTTTGGGATTATTTCAACTCATATCTGACTATTCAATACACATACCTAAGAATGTGTTTAGTTGTTGCCCAATGCACCCTTTTCGGTTCCACCATGAGTTGACTGAGAGTATTGACAACAAAACAAATGTCTGGCCTAGTGTTAACCAGATACATGAGCAACCCAATGAGTTGTTTGTACAAGGTGGGGTTTGTTGACCACTACGTGTCAACGACCCATAGCAGTACACCCCCCTTTTTCGCAAAAGGGATAGCGCTTGATCAACGTGTTTGTGCCATTCGACTATCATCATCAGCCTAATCATGTTATATTGTAAACCCTTTTTGCTTGTGTAAATTGTAAATAATCTCAGTAGATCCGTGTCGCGTATGTAATTATCTAGGTAAATTTAATTTTTTTATGACAATCTACATTCCAGAAGGTTTTTTGTCTCACTGATCCATGGTTGACAGAGTTTTCCTTCAACCTTACCCCAAAGTCGGGATGATTTTGTCACCAGAATGTTAGGGGAGTTCTAGTGTGCTAGATCGAGTTTATGTGAAAGTGATTTGGGAATAATTCTAACTATTTGGTTGAGTTATTTTATCACAAATTGTTTGATCTGTTAGATTATATTTGTGTCGCATAAATGAGTAGTCTGTGAGGGTCTTGTTCAAATGGGTTTTTCCCCTTGAGATGTAAAAAAAAAAAATGTAAAAAATCATGATTTAAAATGTCTGGAGGGTTAGAAAAATAATTTATCCCCTTATAGGTCTTAGGTCCTAAGTAAATTTAAATTTTCCAGAGATAAAATTCGTGGATTCTTTAAAAAATCAAATCTTAACTGGTCTAGGGACTAAGGTTAGTTGATTATTTTGCTAAATTTTATGTCTTAGGTGCCTGGGGTTAAGTCAAAGTCAAAGTTTTGAGGAAATAAATGCAAAAATTTAATTTTTGAATTTATTAAAATGCATTTAATTGAAAAATTCAAAATTTCCTCAATATTTAAAATTTCGACGGATGAGATTAAAATAAATTTTGATTCTCGTCAACGGTTGAGATCACTTTGACAAAGACCACTCGAACTAGCCATTGGGAAATTTATCTTTAAATAGGGGGTCAGTTGTCAGTTGAGATCATTCGATCTTTGAATCGTGTGCTAAGTGAAAGCTCTCTTGTAATCTTTTTTTATAAGCAATAAAGAAAGACTTTGGGGTTAATTTCTGTTGGTGTTATTCTTCATGGGAATGCTGTAAGATGTGTTATTTTCATGCATAGATTTCATTTTCAGCCATTGATAATAGCTTTCTAAAGAGTGGTTTAAGCACATGTATCTTGCTTGATCACTGGGGTTTGAATAATAATTTAATTTCTGGATATAATGGCAGATGTCTCTATTAGATCTGAATTTTATTATCGTTTTCTCGCTCTACGTTAATGGTTGAATTGAGATGTGTAGCGAATTTTTGATTTTGAGATCATCAGGCGTTTGTGGAAGTTTTCAGTTGGACCAGCCAACTCCCGATTGACATTTTCTGAAGAGCCCAACTTGATTGAATTCTGGACTTATCATTTAAAAATTTTCATTGTTGATGCGTGAAGTGTTTTTGGCGAGGCATCTCCCTTTAAATTTAAAATTTTAAAAATTTTCTATGCAAAATTGATAAATTTGGATTTTCAGAGCCTCAGATTATCAGATCTGGGAGCGGAGTTGGACTCGCACTTGCCAGAACTGGTAGATCTGCTACTCTTGTGCATAGATTTGTATTTTTTATTTTTATTTTTCTAACTTAGGGTTTTTGGGGTTTCTTTTTCTTTTTTGTATATCGAGATTCTGGGTGTTTGTGTTTTCTGGAACAGGTTGCAAATCTGAAGGCAAAGTTTGATTTTGAAGCCAGATCTAGGCCCTGGAGGGTAAGATCTGGCTTCAGAACCATCTCTTGCAGTGACATCATTTTTGCAGTCCTGGGTTTTAATTGTTCTTTTAACAAATCTGAAGCATAAATGTGACATTTTGATCAAAGGATTTCTGAAAAATTTTGAGGGGTTTTTGGATCACCCATCTGTCGCTACCTGGGGTGTTCATTTTTTTTTTGTTGTAGGAAAATTTTAAGCAAACTGTGTAAAACCCTCACTCCTCCCTATACTCATCAAATCTGTATTTCTTATTTGGCGACCAAACCCTTCCACGTTGTCTCTTCCTCGGCTCCACACAGCTCTCCTTCCACGTTATCCCTGGCCTGTGTAGCTCCATCCTCTTCACTGCGCTCTTCTTACTGCAATCTTCTAACTCCTCAACCTGTAGCAGTGGCCTTCATCTACCCTTCGATTTTAGCCCCTTCCTCTAGCCACATTTCTCCTCATCTGCGTCCTTTCTCCCCTTGTTTCATTTATGTTACCACACTCCATAAATTCGTCCCTCTGTCACTGCCCACGTCATTCCTCACGCAATTGCCCATCGTGCTCCCTACGCAGGTCCCTATCCTCCATACCTGTAGATTTTCATTCATTGTCGCCGTGAGTCCCTCTATCCCTATCCGTCGCTACTCAGCGTTCATCGTCGTTGTCTATTAGCTCCTCCGTTGCCTTCACCTGCACACACTAAACACACAACAACAAAGTTTCGATTTCCATTATATGTTTATGAGTAGGTTAACGTAGGTATCTTCTTTTTCATTTTATTTGGTTTTCAGATTAGGTTAGGTAGTGTTAATCTTTATTTTTATGAAATGTGTTTTGATTTGATTTAATTAAAATTTCAAAAAAAAAAAAAATCCATGTTCAATTTTGGTTTAGTATTTTTTTTCATTGTTTTATCAAAATCCTAAGAAGTCGTAAAAAATAATGATAATAATAATAATAATAATAAAAGGTTAAAAGTTATTTAATCTTTTGATTTATTTGAGTCACAAGAGAAAATCCTGGTTAAGTCTTGCTTAGCACATTAGAAAAGGTTTTCCTAAGGACTAATTAAATCGTTAAAAAAAAAAAGAGCTTGTGTCGTATCAAAATTTTTTCTTAGTTAAATGTGCTTAAATTGTTATATCTAAAGATTAACTATTGGAAAGAGCTGAATTTCCTAGATTTGGGTCACTAAGTTTAATCATCTAAATTCGTGGTTGTTTGAAGTATTTGTATCTTTTGAAATTTACTCGCTAATACATTGTGCATCTAGTGAAATTGATCGTCATTGCTTGAATCATTTAATGCTCATTACATGTTAGACATTTTGCAAATATTTTCAAGTGATTGTTAAAGATTTTTATCGTGTAATTATCTTTGTTTCCGAAGCAACAACAGCTAATCAATTACTTGGTTTTCATTTTATCTAGCGAGATCATTAACTCCATAAGGCACTAGTATTAGTCATTTAAAATTCTAAAGTTTGCTAAGCCTTAATCAAGTATTCAATTGCCTCGCTATGTCTCTTGAGCCAGTGGATTCCCAGCTGGTTCTCCTTCATCTCGTTTATCCATAGGCTCTAGCCCCCTTAGCTTGTTATAGGGAGACAGTTTAAACGAAGAGATTGGGGATCAAGGTGACAACCCCCAATTTGAGCGTTGTCGTGGTGCCTAGACATTTTGTGTGACAACATTTTTTGGCGTCGCTGTCAGGGTTAGAGTTTTTTTTTGTCCTTGGTTTCTTCGACATTCATCTCATTCCTTTCGTCTCTTATCAGGATATGTTTCTTGTCCTTCGCTCCTTGCTTTCGAGTTATTCTGAGTTAGACTTTTTTGTCCGGGTGGCGACTCCACTTCATCTATCTTCTGCAAGAGTGTATACTAGAAAACATCCAAGTAGTTTGGTTAATTCTGCCCCTGATCTTGAAAGGGATCTCAGAATACAATTACACAAACTCTTTTCTTGTATCTTTTTTGTTAATCTCAAACAATAAACCCTCTCTGATATCCATTTGCTTTTTACTAGCTCAGTGGAACACAACATCATGGACATATTCGCCCCTTGTAACTTTGCTAACATTAAAGGTTATCCCAATGATATTCCAAAGCATGGGATGGATAAATTGCCTATCTTTCAGGGTAATAATGCAGCTAGTGCTAACTCTCATCTAAAATCTTTTAGTTCATGGTTGAGTAAGCATGCAAGGGCGACTGATTTTAATTATGAAGATGTAAAAATGACCCTTTTTGTTCTTACCTTGGAGGGGGATGCCTTGATTGGTTTACGAAAAAACCTCAAAATTCATTTGATTCTTTGCAATCGATTGTTAATGCATTTAAGGAAAAGTATGGAGATAAGAGAGAAGGAAGGCATCTCGTAAAAGCCATCAGTATCATTAAAAAGAGAAAATGAGACTGCGGAGGCATTTAACAAGAGGTTTAATGATATCATTAAGGAATTACCTTAAGATTATAAACCTATTGATAAATCTCTTCGATATTTTTATATTGATGCTTTTAGCCCTGAGCCTTCTTGTGAGTTAAGACGTGTTAAACTTCCTGATTATAGGGATTGTTAAGCTTTAGCAATAGAGCTTGAAAAAGATAAGGTAGCATTTGGGAAGTCTGAAATCCCAGGTTTTGATAGGGCTTCAATGAAATTGAAAGAACCTAAAGGAAAAGAGGTTCAAGAACCTAATAACGATCTTGTTCAAAAATTATTGCAAAAAATTGAAAGCATGGAAATTAACCAAGCAAAATTAACCTCTAACCATGCTAAGGAAATAAATACTTTGCAGGATAGGTTGGTCCAAATGGAAAGAGCTCAAATGCAAAATTTCCAGCCTAGAAATAATAATAATAATCGAAATAACAATTGGCAGAAGAAAGATCAATCTAGTGAGCAGAGACCACCTAATCCACTTGAACATACTAATTTGGTCGATGACGCTCCGCCTTATTGTCGGGCCTGTGATGTTCTTCATGAGGAGGCAACTTGCCCCATAGTTAGAAGGAATTTGGATAATGGAATATTTGGGGCATGGAATCAAATAAATTGTGTGGGTAAAGAGTTTTCTTTGTCTATGACAGATTGGATGGAAGTTAAGGAAAATAGTCGAGATGTTATGCCTTCCACATCAGCTTTTAGTATAAATAATTTTGAGAACGAAGATGATATGATGGTTAAATTATATGGTGAGAAGCCTTCTCCATAGTGAATCATGGAAATTGCTAAATATAAGGGTTTAACTTATCAAAGAAGGGATAAAGATCAAACCAGGAATCAAATTCCCCTCCCCCCCCCTCCCCCTTGAATTTTTAACCTGAATTCAAACTCTGGATTAGATGTCGATTTGGGAAGTTGGTTTAATAATGCGAAAATATGGGTTCCTGTCTCTGAGATTGTGAAAATTCATTCCCAAAGGGCTAAGTTACTAAAAGCTATTGAAGCTCCTCAAGTGAATGTTTCTCAACAGAAGACACTGGAGGTTGATTATCAGGATGCTCCTATATATTTGCAAAGTCTAGATTCAAATAACAAGGATCATCAACCATTCTTTATTACTTTGATGGTTAATGGATACAAATTGAATAATTGCATGCTAGATTCAGGGGCGTCAGCTTGTGTCATGACCAAGAGGGTCATGGAACAACTTAATTTAAAAGTTTCTAGGCCTTAGTATAATATATGTGCCATGGATTCTAAGAAGATTGAAGTTCACGGTCTGATCAAATATTTACAGGTTCATTTATCAATTTACCCTGACATTATGATTGTTGTGGACATTGTTGTTGTTGATGTGCCTGATGCTTGGGGTATGCTTTTATCAAGAAAATGGGCCTCTGATCTAGGAGGGAGTATTCAAATGAATTGGTCATATGCTATGATTTCGTCTCTTAGAGGGGATGGGTTTGTGAGACTTAATAGAGAGCCTAAGAGAAGATTCCATGTTGAAGATCCTAGGAGACCTCATAATGAAATAATTAAAGAACAATCTGATATTGGAAATTATGTTATCCTATCTAATTCCATAGTTCTTCCTGATGATAAGGTTGACAAAAACATTGGGGGTCTCAAGGATAAAGTTTGGTACATGTATTTTGATGGGGCATTGTCTAGGCATGGTAAAGGTGCAGGAATAGTATTAAAATCTCCCCTTGGTCATATTTTCAAATTTTCTTATCGGCTGGAGTTTGAAGCAACTAATAATGTTGCTAAGTATGAAGCTTTGTTGTTGGGTCTTGAGTTGGAAAAGGCTTTAAGAGTTAAGTTGCTTAGCATCAAAGGGGATTCTGACTTAATTATCATGCAAATTAAAAATAAATTTGCATGTAAAAATCAAAGGTTAAAGAGTTATTGATATGTTGTATGGGATACTATGGAATACTTTGATGCTCTTGACTTTAAGGCTATCCCAAGAGAGCAGAATAGTTCGGCAGATGAGCTTGTTGTAGTTGCTTCTACTTTGTTGTTATCTGATGAGCTGATTAAGGATAAGATAAAAATGGAAGTTATATTTAGGCCTTCTATTCCAGATAACTCAAAGCATTGGCAAGTTTTTGATGAGGAGAAATAGGTGATTCATTTTCTTGATAATTTGGATGAGTTTGAAAATTTTCGGATAGATTCTAAGGAGGATGGATTTGATGATCATGAAGATATCATAAATCCTACTCCTAGGAATGTGGTTACTTTAGAACAACACTTTGATTGGCATGATGCCACAAAGATGAAAGAGGAAAATAAATGGATCCAGGCGAATACATCGAGGTAAGCATTAGTACTTCTAGGGATCCAAAGATCATTAAAATTGGTAAGGGATGTTGTGCTCTACAAACAACCCCCCATTTCATGCCATTTTTTATTCATAAAACAATAAACTATGAAATGGGTCCCTTTAAAATAAAGTTGATATCAATACTTTTATTCAACAAAAAGTTCGATAAATCAAATGAGCGCTTTACAAAGAACCTTTTTAAGCAATACCCATTTAAGGAAATAAAGCAAATCTTGGTCATTGCGATAAAGCGATCGCAAGATCGCATATCGCAATGACATAAGGGACATATAAAATGGCACAAGGCTTTCCGCCGATGCGATATCGCATTCGGCGATCGGCGATATCCAATCCACGTTCAAAAGCGCCCCATATCAATAGCACCGATGCGATGCGCTATCGACGTTCAACGATCGGTGGGTTCCCTTCGCTTGAGTCTCAATGCACATAAAGCCTTTCGCCGATGCGATATCGCATTCGGCGATCGGCGATACCCGATACATATTGTTAAGGCAGACTTATCATAACCCCCGATGCGATGCGATGAGGCACGGTTTTCAATAAAAAGCTGTTAAAGTGATCGGAAAGCTCAATTTATTCATATTTAAGGCATATTCACTTCCGCTCAGCCGCCAATACGTCCATTGCATGCTTAAGGAGATTTCTCGACTAAATAATGATATAATGGGCATTTATAAGGTGGCAGGTTTTATAAGGCCAATTAATGGATTCATGTCTTAAAAATCTTTCCATGGATTATCTTCACGCCCGTTTTAAAACCTGAATATATTGTTGCGCATCTATTCATTGGTTATCAATTGCAAGTTTTCATCGCTATCTCTTTGTGTTACGCACAATTGCCTCTCTTTGCAGAATTCATTCATAGACAGGAGTTCGAGCATGATGGGTAAGAAGTCTAAGAAGACTGCGGGTGCTTCCAATCTACCAGTCGCAGGACAAGCTGCTGCAAATAGCAAGAAAGGCCTAATATCTGATACAACATGCAAAGGCCTCACCAGAGTAACTTGGCAAGGCACTTATGACTTAATTGAGGCCGAGAAACCAAAGAAGACGGTAGCAGAAGCTACCGCGGATTCATTACGGAAGTCAGACTGCACTCTCAAGGATTTGGCTGATTCTTTCCTTCACAGGATAGCAGCCAGGGAGCAAATTCTCCCATACACAGACATTGTGCGATGGGCAATTGAAGAAATCCCCATCATGGACAGGACTTTTAACACAAGAGATGGGAGGATTTTCGGATCGTTCAAGGCAGAAGACTTGAGGCAAATGTATCATTTGCCCGAGCCAGAAAAGATATACAACAGCGCCTTCCTGGAGAAGTTTGCGAGCGAAAATGAGATTGAGTCCGAACCTATCAAGGAGTGGAGGCAAAATCCGAACAAACACAAGCACGAATCTTCCGGTAAGTACTCGGTCGATTCTTTGGCTTCTCCTTATTGCTATGCGGGTATAATGATGTGTAGGTTATGGGGTTTACACGACTCTGCTAGTTTTACCATTGA